>JAULKJ010179177.1:0-14357 GCA_032355405.1 Rubia balearica
TGACACCCTTAATCATACACCAATTTTACACCAAATCCTAGCCCTTCATCTAACATGATCCAATGGTTGAGATCATGCTAAGCTGTACAGAATTTTTTTCACAATTTTTAAAAATAATGTTTGACAATTAATATATTTAAATATGTACATTAACTGCAAATAAAAAAATTAATATTTTAAAACGGCTTATGATCACGAATCTAATAATATACATGCTATAATATTCTTACTTATATCTATTTAAATATGCGGTCAAAATTTAATAATTTTGACGGTATGATATTAAGTTTGTAGTTTATGGTGGAATGGGAGTATGTGATTTTAACTCATGTACTCCCTTCGTCCCTACCAAACTCGCACATAATATTTTTCACGATCTACAATAATTTTATTTGACTATAAATATGTGTATTTACGGACAATAATGAAGAATAAAAATTGATATACAGAAACTTATTCCTCTGTTTCATTGGATGTGACACACTTTCCTTTTTTGGTTATTTTTATGAATTGGACACACTTTCTTTTTATAGTATGATTTTTCAATTTCATCCACCCATTCTACTTTTCCCTTTCGAAATTCAATTTCATCTACTCATTTCATTCACCTAAATTCAAGCACCTAAAGTTATAGTGTCGCATCCAACGAAACAGAAGTAGTACATGACAAATTTAACAATATCTCACACGATAAAATTATTGTTCATATATGTATAAAATATGTGATTAAAATTGGATAATTTTGACAGAAAAAATCATGTGCAGATATGGTTGGGAGGAAGGAGTACGCTGTAATTATTATTCTATCCAAGCAGTTTATTTGATTCAACGTATATACTATTTTTAATTATACAGAGTATTAGGCTTGGAATAATAATTTAGGATCGAAAACTTCGTCATCGTGTTTTTTTTACACTAGGGTGAAAGATTGTATATGGATCTAATTTTATCGTTGTCGTGTTACCATAAGTGTAAATCAATAAATAATATTGCATTAGTTTTTCTTCACTGTGTATCAATTGATTTTAAAATAATTCAGGTAGGAGCAAAACGAGTCGGAATTGTGGGATTAGGGAGCATAGGAATGAAAATAAGCAAGAGGCTAGAGGCCTTCGGTTGCCCAATAGCCTACACTTCAAGAAACCAAAAACCAAACGTCTCATATTCATACCACTCCACCATTTTTGAGCTGGCTCGCCAGAGCGACATTCTAATCCTCTCTTGCTCCTTCACTGCCAAAACTCATCACATTGTGAATCGGGCGGTTATGGAGGCCCTAGGGCGAGAGGGGATTGTCGTGAACATCGGGCGGGGCCCATTGATCGACGAGGTTGAGATGGTTGCAATGTTGGTGGGTGGTGAATTGGGTGGTGTTGGACTTGATGTGTTCGAGAACGAGCCCGTGGTACCAGAGGAACTTTTGGGGATGGACAATGTGGTGGTGTCTCCGCATAGGGCGGTGTTTACCCCGGACTCATTTTTAGCCGTGCAAGATGCGGTGTTGAGGAATTTGGAGGCTTTCTTTAGTAATAAGCCTTTGATTGGTGAGATTGAGATTAATGAGTGAATTGTTGATTATCATCATCATTAGTTTAAGCTCTCTTTAAACTTTTGGCCTCGATGAATAAAAATGCGTGGAATGAGCATCAAACTAGTTTATATTGTGTTTAATGAATGAATTGTTCCACTAACCGTGTTTACTTGTTAATTATGATAACAAACCTCCTACTACATTTACATACAAGTTGAGGAATTTATTATCTTCTAAACTTAAAATTACATGAGTAGCTTACTCAACTCACTCGCTAAATTTATGTTCTTTTAAACTTAACTGCTCGCTAGTGAAAGATCCTGGATATGGTGAAAATATTTTTGGAGGAAGGACGACGAAAATTGCATTTGTGTGTGGTTGCGCGGTTTTAAAACCACTGTGGAAGATGTTTGGATATTATAACTTCCCCAAGAAGGGCTAAATAAAATTGATCGATCCTCGTTCTAGACGGATTCAAAGAATTAGACTGCCAGCACGCTAATCCATTCATTTCCTCCCCTTTTCACTTCACGGATCTATAATTTTTACGAGTGAATGATTCATATTTTGTAATCAGACGTTCACTGGATAAGGTGCTGCTATATCCTCTTTTCATGGACCTTATTCTTATAAAACAAGGGATTTTCACTAGATTGTATGTTCATATAAGAAATTGTGACAATTTTAAGATGGTGATTTTTTAAAAAATGCAATTTATAAGTTTCTATTTTAAAAATATAGACTAATAAGAAGAATATTCGTGGGTTGGGCTTATGAAATGTGATCATGCATTTGGACAATCAGCTTGGAATATCTAGTTTACATACTCCAAGATTGTTTTGTTGGCAAAATAATTGTTCAATTACAATAAAGGCCCAATGATATCTCCAGTACACAAATAGTGTAACTTTATATTCCTTTTATCCAGCCCATTATGTTTTCACAGCCTATTATTCTCTTTGCATTCCATATCTTGTCCATTGAAACAAAAAATAATAGTAGGAGTAAAATGAATATGTAACCCTCTGTTTTATTGAAAGTGTTGCATATATTTAAATTTTTAATATATGAGTGGTCAAATGTTTAATGTATACTACTTAAAAGTGGTAATGATTGCGAGATGTATGTCTAATGGTGTTTTTTTTTACGAAGACATTTGTTCGACGATGGTTAGTTCATTTTTATTTTAGTCGGGTTCAAGATTAATAAGAGTCATTGAATTAGTTCGATTTATTTAGCTGGATTTAGAGTTTCGTATGATAATTCAAATTTTAAAATTCATTTCAAACTTTTTTATGCCGGTCTAGGGTTGATTTTAACAATTTTAAATTGGGTTCAAGTAACACTTTGAAAAACTTGAGTTTGTGGTGTGATTATCCCTGAAAATAATAATACTCTTTAATGACTTTATTAGATACCATTATGTGAATTCAGGATATATTTGTAGACTCTTACTGTTTTAGAAAATTCTTGGCCTTTTAGCTTAGTTCACTTCAGTATGGTCAGTTAGACTTATTCGTTTCGCTCTTCCAAATGGGTTTGGGTTAGAGTCTTTCATACACACATAATATTAATCTACACACCTACGAAACATAAAAAAAAATTTAACAATAAAGGACTAGATTAAGTCTCATAGCTTAATAGGGTGTTGGGATGGGTAAAATGGAGATGGATCAAATCTTTAAAAGAAGAGAAATGAATGTTTTGGTTTTAGGTTGCACTAGTATAATTAAATTCGGTGTGATTGACAATTTGACATATCTCCATAGTCATGCTGCAACTTGCAAATGAGGAATGTCAAATCTGATACTTGTAGAATTGTCAATCTCTAACTCGAATTTCTGACCCGACTTGGACCGATTCGATCGAACTCAACTGAAACCTGATTATGACTTATAAAATATTGACCCAAACCCGAATCCAACCCGAAATTTGATTCTGGCCTCATAATTCGGGCCCAAACCCTAACCCAACTCGACCCAAACTCAACCTGGAACCCGATTCGGACCCAAACATGATTCAATCAGAATATGTTTCATCTTGCACCTGATTCAACCTGACTCATAATCAACTTGTAATTGATCCAACCCAAGAAATAACATACACCTGTTTTCTAGTAGTGTAACCTAACCTGACCTAGTTTGAGGAACATTACAGACCCGTCAGAACCTGACTGAACATTTACCCAATCTGATTCGACAAACATATTTCGACACTTTTCAACTCAAACATGTTTTGACCTACTCGACCCGACAAACAGGGTTCAACACTTTTCAACCTGACCCTACTCGGCAAACAGGCTTCGACTTATTTCAACCCGATCAACAGACTTCAGCTCGTTTCAACTCGAATCATTTTTTACTCGACCCGACAAACATATTTTGACCTGTTTCAACTTGACCAATTTCAACCCGAATGTGTTTGGGAACCTGACCTAAATACCCGAATTGACAACACTAGATACTTGCTATTGTGATAAGTCCCACTTGTTTCAAGTCAATTTCTAGTCTGTATAGTAGGTTCAGATTGGAGGATTTTTTTTGGAGAACCGTTTTACCATTATATCTGCCTTTGTTTTCACCACATATGTCATTATTTAGAAATTTATCTCTAGTATTTTTGTGTATATGATTCTTCCTCACATTTTGATGTAACAACTTACTAAATTGAAGGCATTTTAGCCAATCCAATTAACATAATAAAGGGTTTAATTCTTTCGACTAATTTGAATTGAATTAAAATAAATATGTTTAAATACACTGAACTAAACTGAACTAAATTTAAAGACATGGCCTTGAGAAAGACCGCATTTTCATATGCCTGTGAAAAAAATGGGGTTTAATTAGAGCAATATGGAATTAGTTGATTATAGTATGCACTAGCTGCAAGTGGAATATTTAAGTTTGATTAGAAACATTACATATTTAAAGTAAAACATTTATATTATATATTTTACTCTAAATATGTAATTTTTCACTCTTAATATGTAATGTTTCCAACTAAAAATATGCGTGTGAGTTTACCCAAATAACTTATAACCTGAATTTTAATTGCTTTAACCCGGGAATTTTCATCTTTTTGTGATAAAACGGCACTTAAGTCCGTCTCTTGAAAGATGTCTTTCCATGAGTTATGGAAAGGCCAAGGTTTAAACTGCAAATTAGAAGAAATCAAGATAAAATTTTCCGGTTGCATTAAGCGGATCATTAACTTACAACCAGTGAATGTTGGATAATAACTTTTTTAATATTGCAACTAAAAGTTTTAACTTTTCTATAATTCTAATTCGACCCAATTTTTTCATATAACTATGGAAAGACGGTTTTTTCTACAACCCTTACCTTAACTTAAACCGAATTCCTAAAAAATAACAGCATTATCCATGAAGGCCATAGTGTTGACTGGTCTTTGCATTGAGGAGGCAATTGCGTACAAGTAAATTATATTCGCATATACAAGGAAAAGATTTTGAGGTGATGAAATTTCCCAGTTAAGTAAAAACGCATATGGCTGGAAAACAATAGAGTATCTAATTGGCCATTCGAATCAAAGAATTTTAGGTGCATTTGGTTCTAGATTTTGGACTTAGCTCGATATCTGTTATCTGCATTTCAGTTCAATTCAATATAATCCAGTTCAGTTTAAAATAGTACAGTTCAATTTTGTGTAAATATAATTTGATGAAATTTAATGTAATTTAAATATACGGTACTATTTTTCAACACGCTTATTTTTATTTTAGTTTGGTTCAAATCAGTTCAGTTTAGTTAAGCGTAAATTCACCTTGATGAAACTTAACTTAATTTAGTTACATATTACTATTCTTCAACAAACTTGATTTCAGTTCAGTTCAATTCAGGTTAGATAGTTAAGATTAGTTCAAGAGTACATGTCCTTAATTCATACTCCCTCAATACCAATTGTTTCTACGGAGAGAGAATTATTTAAAAAAACATGTATGACCGTTAGTATATTTGTCTACATATAATAACGGCAAATAAAAAATTAGTATTTAAAAACTACTTGTTACGACGAACTGAACAATATTATATACGATAATATTATTGTTTATATGTTTATTCAAATATGCGATCAACTTTAATGAAAAATAGTGTTAAAAAAGTATGAGTACAAAAACAGTTGGAATTTTTCAAATTAGTATTCTCTAGAAAAGGAAAAAATCCATTTTGACAACTTGAAGATTAATTTGCAGGCCAACGTTCAACCCATTTGACGTAGAAATGTAAACACAGAATCTCGTAGATTCATATGATACGTTTGGAACTCTATCGTAACCGGACATGGTCAAAATAATACAATATGAGACATATTATTTCCAGTTATTTCTAAATTTAAAATCCCATTTTAAATACACAGAACCCAAAGTAAAATACCATATAATTAGAAGTTCTCTCATCCGAATGTCATATATATAATATAAAATACAAATCACAATTATTCCTAGAGCTTGATACATTATACTAGTCTATTTAAGTTTTATTTTTCAAATTTAATAACAATTTGATTTATTTCAATTTACTTATTGTATTATTTAATTATAATTTAATTTAATTTATATTAGTTCACTAAATATAATTTAGTTTAAATGAGTTCAGTAAACAGCGTGGCCTTATCTATTGTCACACTTTGTGTTGGACTATTAAAATTATGAGCTACTATCATAAAATTAACTGATACTGCGTAGGGGTGACCCATCATCTTTGTATTGGACTATTAGAACTATGGACTCATATCATAAAACCAATTAGTACTATGATCGATCACTGATGTGGGACACTAACACGCCCCCTCGCATGCAGCGACATTAATCACTGTGCTAACGTGAATATAAAGGGGCTACAAGCCCGTAAGCTCTGATACAATATTAGAATTATGAGCTCCCATCATAAAATCAATTGATACTAAGTAGGGGTGACCCATAATATTGTATATTGTATTGTAACTATGGTAACCACCGATGTGGAATACTAACAGCAACCTCCAATGTTTGAATATTCTTGTATTTTGTGTGCTGTAGTTAACGAAAATTATAAGCGTAATAGGCGTATTCAATAAATGTATCGTATAACTAATTTTATTCTATTAATTTCTGTTTTCAAAAAATATGAGGATTTAGTTATATATTAGTAAGATTATATTTTCCTCCACTTAACTAAATTGAAATGAAACTAAGCAAATAGAATAATAATAAAATCAAATTTTATTAAATCACACTAAATTTGAAATAAACCAGCAAAACTAAACAGAACTAAATTAAATTGAAACACGATTATTTTTTAAAAAGAAATAGGGCATGGAATGATTTATAAAATAATGAGTAAAGGGCATTCATTCCCCGAATTCTTTGTTTAGTGCACATTTATCCTCCAACTTTTCGAAAGAGCATATATCTTCTCCAATTTTTTTTTAAAAAAAAAGTGCACATCCAACCTTCCCAGTACATGAAAGTGCACATATACCCTTATATCCGGAGAACGGTGTTTGAAAAGTCGAGGGGTATATGTGCACAATCAAGGACTGGGGGTATATGTGCACTTTCGAAAAACTAAGGGGTATAAATGCACTCTACTCAAAATAATAACTCCATATATTGAATATTTAGTTGAATTCCATTTAATTCAATTCAACTTAAATCTATAAAAGAGAAAGACCTTATTCTCTTGAGCTTATCTGTTGTTCGGTTCAGTTCGCTTTGGTTAGTTCAGATCGATTCGGCTCGATTAATTTCAATTCAAATCATATCAGATAAGCTATAGATAACAGGGTCGGATACTTAAACATCCCACCAAGAAGTTCAAAAACATAAATGAAAAAATATATATATATAGGGGTTGGTTCAGGTGAGAACACTCATTTAGGTGAAAACAACATCTTATGTGAGAATAAATCTGAGCCATTTAATAATTTGATCAAGTGGTTGTTAAGGCCACATAAAAGGCTGCATATTTTAAACTCATGGGCTTTGTTTCGGATTACAAAAACCTCAAGTCGGGTTATATCACTAAATTCGGTTCCCATTCTCATTAGAAAACCTCTCTCCTACCACCACGTAAATTAGGCGCAAAATATTCGGAACTCAAAAGAAGAAGCATGTGAATTTGATTAATTAATGGTGAGCAGTTGAGCAGAAATTTTTTATTTGATTGTCTTGTGCTTCCCTTTCCTTATAAAAGTCTGGCAAAATTGGTTTATCAGTAGCTGTGATGCTTAAGGCACAAAGAAGAATCAATTTCCCTTCTTAAATTTCGCTGTAGCATTGTTCTGTGCTTCCTTTTCCTTTTTATTTGATTTGACTGTTTTTAATACACTGCTTTTCCTTAAAGAAGAAATTGAAGCAACCACGAGTTATTATATTAAAAAATTATATTTAAAAATTTTCCAAGTTATTTTCGTAGCACCTCTAATCCATAAAGAAAGCACCTACAAGCTACACCTGAAACACTTGTAAGCAATAGTTGAAGCACCCACGAGTTATTATTACATCACTTTATAGTTAAATTTTCCCCAAGTTGTTTCCATAACACCTCCAATCTATAAAGGAAGCACCTACACGCTACATTTGAAACACTTATAAGGTATAGTTGAACCACGAGGTGTTATTACATCAACATATAGTTTCATCTATTTCAAGTTGTTTCTGTAGCACCTCCAATTTACAAAAGAAGCACCTACACTATACATTTGAAGCACTTATAAGTTGTAGTTGAAGCACCTACATTGTACATTTGAAACACTTATAAGTTGTAGTTGAAGCACCTATATTATACATTTGAAGCACTTATAAGTTGTAGTTGAAGCACCTACATTATACATTTGAAGCACCTACATTATACATATGAAGCACTTATAAGTTGTAGTTAAAGCACCTTTATTATAAATTTGAAGCACTTATAAGTTGTAGTTGAAGCACCTATGTTATAACTTATGTTATTTTCATTAGTTATAAAAGAAGCACCTCTAAGCTGTAGCTGAAGCACCTGTGAATTTTTTATATAAGCACCTTATAATGACATTTATTCAAGTTATTTTTGTATTACTTCAAGTTAAAAAGGAAGCATCTAAAGACTATATTTGAATTACTTGTTACAGTAAAATCAAATTGAAGTCTTTTAATTATTTTATTTATCTAATTATATACAGTAACCTATCATCCCTTTGAGAATTATATAATATAATTAAGGCAAATTTTTGGGAAAGACCGTCTTTCCATAGGTATATGGAAAGACGAGGTTGAATTGGAATTATAAAAAGGTAAAATATTTTAGTTGCAAGATTAGAAAATTATTATGCAACATTTAGGAGTTATAGGTTTATGACCCGATTAGTACAACTCGAAAATTTTATTTTGATTTTTTCAAATTTACAATTTAAACCTTGGTCTTTCCATAACTTAAGGAAAACCCGTCATTCAAGAGACGGACTCTATAATTAATTAGTTAGCCAATATTTTATTTTATCGGACCAATGTTGTAATTATCATCCCTTTGAGAACTACACAATATAATTAATTAGTTAGTCAATATTTTATTTTATCAGAACAATATTTTAAAAATATAAAACGAGTTTCCCATTCACTTGTATCCTTCACACTGTAATACTTTTGTGCTTGTGATTTCTAGCCATATATTGTTTTGTACCAAACTGTTGGACTCTGGTATTATATGTACTAGTAGCAAGTTAATTCAGTACCTTTAATTAAAAGTTTCAGTTTATTATCCGTATTGTTTGTCATATTAATGATTACTAGAAGAAAAATGATTCAGAGTAAATTAATGAGTTTTTCTTGCATCAAATTTCATCCGTTAGATACCTTATTTTAGTGGTTCATATTTATTCTCATATAAATAGGTGTTCTTACCTAAGATAGCTATCCTCACATGATCCCAATTCTATACCAACTTATATCGGTAAAACCCACAAGTTTCAACCTATATATTGACCAATATAAGTTTATTTACCAACCAATATGCACAACAAGAAACAAGAATTTTTACCTCGGTTCTATAGGACTTTTAATCTCGATTTTTAGTCCCAAAAAAACCGAGGTAAATACTGTTGTAGCAAAAAAGAAGATTTTTTTACCTCAGTTTAGAACAAAGGTAAAAAGTATTATTTACCTCGCTTTTTGACTGACGTCGACAAGTTTCATGGCCGGCGTCAATCTAAGATAGAAGGTCGACGATGGGAGAGGATTACTACAACATCCTTCGGGCCGACATCGGCAAATATAGTTACTGATGTCGGTCAGAGCAAGAAGGCAGATGATGGGAGAGGAAATGTCACGACTTAGTGCAGGGTGACGTCGGTTCTAATAACGGCGATGTTGCAGACACTTGTAACCGACATCGCTTGGTTGGGGAAGTGATCATCGTGGGCATGATAACGTGGAACGCTATTCAATACAGTGTCATTTTGATGGGCCGATGTTGCACAAAAATACCGGCGCCGATTTATGTGATGTTGGTAAGGTGTCGTTGCCGTACCACGATTATGGGGTATCACGGCATAATCGTGGAGACATTGATTCTCATACAATAATATAATATTTATATTTGATGGCAAAAAACACTCGTTCATCACTAGCTGTTACATGTTATTTTTTATTTGATGACTCGTTAAACCGTTAAACATCATATAACCATCAATTGTCGTTCAATTAATGTGGAAAATAATGACATGTTAAAACCCACAAAACTATCACTTATATTACAAATATATGTTACAATATATTAAAATACATAAGGTTCATATGAAATTTAAACATTAATTGTATTGACCTTCCATTGTCTATGTTGTACAAATTTAGCACCGCCAGGGAGACTAGTGAAAAGAAAAATCCATCCATGTAAATATGAAAGTCCATCGATAACTCTCATTGTCCTATTACAACCAATCCACAGGAAACAAAATTTTATATTAGAATTGGGTTGTCCCCAAATGGTAATAGTAGCTTATCTGCTTTAATACGATGCCGCATGCATGAGTCATTAATGTCACAAGGGAAGACTGACTAGCGACGTCAGATAATAGGTATTTTAAGCATTTCCTAGACCTATGCGACGTCGGTCGTTGTTTGGTACGATATCGCAATGGACGATAAACTGTGGTTTAAGTGTGTTCATACAAAAATGTAATTATTATCCACAATCAGCCCTAATCTAAGCCTTTTTTCTCACTCCTTACAGACATGGAATTATCTTGGAAACATAAACACTATACACTATATAACATGTAACACAATCATCATACTCAATGAAATTATTCAATCTTTGTTCAATGGGAAAAAAATACATACAAAATCACTAATAAAATTGTTAAATGAACATGGAATGGTGGAAAACTGCCTCAATTAATTTGAACCGGGAGATACTCCATCCTCAGATACTTGTTGATGTTTGAGAGAAACAATTTGATTGAGATCTTTAATTGTTGTAAGGTTGTGAATGGAAAGGATGGCTTGGAGTTGGGTTTGGAGGAAGTGTGTTAGAGATGTGAAATGGATGTTTGTGCTGAATAGTAATGAGATGAAATAGGGTTTGGGGGGTTTTTGTTCAAATTTTTTGTTCCCACTGGGAATTTCAGGTTGGCCGACGTCGGTCACGGGTCAATTTTGGGTTCGTTCTAGGCGATACACTTGCAATCTCGCACACAAAGGGCGTAGTATAATTTTTTGAAAAGTGTCGTAAAATACTCCGTGTTAAGATTGCGACCCCTTCTATCGATCTGTTTATGCCCAAATCGGAAGAACATTGCCGTGAAAATATGAATAAAAACGTTATCTCCAATATTACATTTTGACTTCTCTCACATCATTGGAGGGATCTAATTGCAAAAATTAAAAAGTTCACTGTTGTCCCAAACTCGATTCCAATCATCCCGGAAAGAAAAATTTTCATCCCTAGTTGAACATATAATACCCCACAGTAATAAATAATTGGTCTGATTCCACATAGACTTCCAGTAGTTTTTCGGCTGACCCTCGTATACTTATATGTAATCATCTACAATTTACTTTAGACCACGTTTTCTAAAATTTTATGGGCATAATTTTATTATCTTTTTATATCATAAAAAACCAAGCATGTGTAATTTTGTGTGATTCTCTCTGGTGGAATTATCGTTCCCATAACGCTAATCGTAAAGGTATTCATAGAATACTAATAAAAATGACGGATGATTTCCCAGGTTCGCATCCCTCTTAGACAATACGTATAATCTCCATATCAAACATTTGTCCTTATATTTGACTGCAAAGTTCTAAAGTGCGGGGAAGATTGAAGGAAGTTTCGGCCATAGTGTAATTTTCACAATTTTTTGTCATATAGTGTCTGTGAAAAAATTGGGTCCTTTCCATTGATCCGTTAATCCCAAATTAGAACATCCTGTTCATGACAATTTGAATTAGATAAGGGTATCTCCAGTATTGCATTTCAACTTCTCCCAGTTTATTGGAGGGACCTAAGTACAATAATTAAAATGTTCACCGGTTGTCCCAAAATTGATTATGATCGTCCCGGAAAAAACTTTGCCATCCGTAGTCAACAACAAGAGTAATAAAGAAACTGTTCTGATTGCACATAGACTTCCACAAGTTCATCCGATCAACCCATGTATTCTTATAAGTAATCATCTACAATTTACTCTAAACCGCATACTAGTGCTTTCTAAAATTTAATGGAAGGAATTTTATTGTCTTTTTAATTCATAAAAAACCAAGAATATGTAATTTCGTGTGATTCTATGTGGTGGAAATTATCGTTCTCATAACGCTCATCATAAGGGTATTAATGGAATGCTAATAAAAATAAGGGACGATTACCCCGGTTTGCATCCCTATTAAACAATATGCATAATCTACATATCAAATATTTGTACTTATATTTGGCTACAGAGTTCTGAAGCATAGAAAACATACAAGGAAGTTTGGGCCATAATCTATTTTTTGCAAAGTTTCGTCGTATACTTTCTGTGAATAATTCGGCCTCCTTCTATTGACCCATTCATATCCAAATTGGAACATCATGGTAGAGACAATGTGAATTAGATAAGGGTATCTCCAATTTTTCATTTTGATTTCTTCCAATTTCTAAGAGGAACCTAAGTGCAAAAAATAAAAAATTTAACCGGTTGTGCTTAAATCGATTCCGATCCAATCAGACTTAATAAAGTTCATGGAAATTTAAAATTTTCAATTAATAGTTTCTAATATACTATTATCCATTATTAAGGTCAATTATATTCATTTCGATCAAACGAGGGCTCATTTCCTATGCTAGCTGGCTGAAATTGTTAGACCCACATTCAGGTAAGCCGACGTTGCACATATTTCGATCATATGTTGGTAAGGCTGATTGAAGTGCGATGTTGCATGCTTCAAGGCAGAATTCACAAGGGTTGAAACTAGGGTGGGTGTCGGTTTGGTTTAATCGGTTTTTAGTTTATTCGGTTCGGGTTATTCGGTTTTGCCCCAAAAGAGCCCAAAACCAAATCCTACCCGAATAACCCATATTATCCGAACTGAATTTGGGATTCGATTTTGGTTTGAAAACGAATTCAACCCAAATGAATCGAATTGACTGTAAATTTTTTAAAAAAAAACTAAAATCAAAAATTTAATTTAAATTTAAATTTAAAAAATTAATCTAATTTCTACATCATCAAAATCAAGTTTTCAAAATAAAAATCCAAAAAGTATAATGGAAATTCAACCATAACCATTTTAGCATTACATTTAAGATTAAAGAAAAATATTTTGTTTTAATATTCATCTTCAAAACCTTCACATTCTTCAAGCCTTCAAGTACTCCACAGTCACATTCATTTTCAAGCACTTCACAAATTTACTTAGGGTAACTTATGTTATTTATTTATTACCCCAAACTTACTTAAGTTTTAGAGTTTGGGATAATTTTTTAAATATAAATATTGGTCTTCCAACTTAAATTTATTCATAAATTAATTTTTTATTTATAAATTTAATTATTATATATATTTATTTAATTATTTAAAATTTGGTATTCGGTTTGGGTTTTAATTTGAGTTTTAATATCCAAAACCAAAAACCATATTCAGAATTTGGTTTATTCAATTTGGATATCCGAAAACCATATATTAAATTCGGTTCGAGTTATTCGAATTTGGATAATTCAGTTTTCGGTTCAGTTTTTGGTTTTCGTTTTTTTGCCCACCTCTAGTGTGGGTTAGGGCTATTGTAGGTTCGGGAGTACCAACATTGTAAGTGCATGCATGTATGATCGAGAATACTGTTTCAATCGTTAGAGCCTAACTTGATTGGATCATTGTGTAATAATGTTTATGTTTGGGACGAGATACCCTAACGGGGTTGTAAAATCCCTCGGTGTACCCTGATAAAATGAGCATGATAGTTTGTAGCAACTAGGGTTGTCGTGTAGCAACCATAGTGTCTTCAACCCTAATGTTATCATGATATGCCTATTCATTTGCCTCTATAGGCCTATGGAAAATCATCCATAGTTGAGTGCCAAGAATGTATTTTCATTACTCTCATACCTAATGGTTTCTACCTACGCAAGGCAACTGCTCAAGCACTTAATCCTTTAAACAGGGGCGTGTTAGCCTTGGGAGTGAGTTTTACGAGAAAACAGGAGCGGATACTTAGTCTATCAATGCAATGATGTAGACGGTGATGATAGCCAACAAGATGTCGATGAACCTTTGTGTGACAGACATTGGGAATGGTCGACTATCATCCACACTATGTGGCATAGATATGAAATAGGTTTGTATGTCATATATGTGATAGAGGGTCCATTGTTGGGGAAGA
>JAULKJ010179283.1:0-14357 GCA_032355405.1 Rubia balearica
ATCCTTACGAATGGCCTTCACCAAAACACTCCAAAGTGCTTACGAGCAATCTACAATTTAGGCTCACAAAAAGAGATCTAGATGCTCGTAATGATCAAATTCCATTAGATTCAAACTAGGTTACAAAATGAAGAGTTTAGATACGAAAACCGAAAACGGTTATCTAAACCCCTTATCATGTAAACATACCTAAATCTAGCAATCTTCCAACAAAAAGATAACAAAAGAGATGTTAAATGCCTTAGAAAATTCATGCATTTCATATCTGCGGTTATCATTACTTTTTTGTCGCCCTATCCTTCGATGAAATTAACTGTCTCTGTCTGCTTTATCTTCTTTTCTCTTTTCTCTCGTTCATATCCTTCGTCATTTTCTTTTCACCGCTTCCTCTCTCTACGATTCCATCTGTGTGTTTCCGCTCAGGTTTTTGGTTCTCCAGTGAGTTTTGACTTTCTTCTAGGTACCCTTTCTTCCTTTTCCTTCTTTCCTTCTTTCTGTCAATTTATTTTACTACTACGCTTTCCACCGTTGGTCCCCCAAGGCAGATTCAAACTGCGATACCACTAACCCTGAGTTCGGGGCGGATCTTTATGTCATTGAGGCCTCCTTCAATGTTCAAAACACCACTTTTAATGACATCCATGACCATATTCTGCTCCCTGGAGTCAGCCAAACAGTCCTAGACGTGCTCGCGGACATGGTCGCTATCTATCTCGAGACTCTTGAATAGTGTTTTCCCATGTTTCCCGTTTCTCCCTTTTTAGGCCGTCTGGCCTTCCAAGAGTTAGGCCTGACTGACCTTCCCCCAAATTATCTTAGGCTTTGAGGTATTGTGCTGCCTCCTTCGCATACAACCTTTTGTCACTCTGTTTCACATTTTTTTGCCACTCCTCCAGGATGCCCCTGGACTGGACTTTCTTGAAGTTCCGGCAGGATGGGGTCAAGCTGTTGACTGATCAACCCACTTGTGTTGAGTGGAAAAGACGGTTCATTTTTGAGGACGAGGACCTCGTTCTAGGCCTCGGTGATGATGAGAGGTATACTTATCCCACTGGTATAGAAAAGGGGCAGGCTCTCATCCTACTGCTCTTGAAAATTTTTCCATGCAATCATTCATTTTCCCCGAAGCCGTGAGTGTCAGGTGGGACCACCTCTTGCGTGATTCCACCCTCCGTGCTGTTGGCGTGCCGTATTTCCCTGACAAAATTTCTCCCGACGAGGGTCTCACCGATTTGAGCACTATTCATTATGTGTTCTTCACTGTTTTGGCTGGATTATTAACTCTGCCTTCTTTTTTATGTTACTCATTTTTTACAATCTGTTAATTCTTCTCATTTTCTTTTGTATAAATGTCTATGACTGTTTTTCTTGTGGATCTGTTAATGCTCCCTCAATGGGCTAGGAGAAACCATCCAGCCTCCCAAACTGATGACGCGACCAACGTTGTTAACCTACAAGTTGAGGCGATCAATGTCTCTAACACCGAAGTCAACAAGGATGAGCCTACCCTAAAGAGGGCCCACCACAAGCTGAGAAGGAAGGTTGAGGATAGTGGAGCAGGTCCCAGCCTGCCTCCTTGTGCCATCATTTCAGAGGAGGTCCTAGAGACGCCCACCACCAGCCAGCAGGGTCTTGCTTTTGTAACCCGACCTTCTTCAATAATCCATTTTCACCTCATTTTGCACACGACTCTTCTTCTCAGAGACTTGCAATAGGTCCTTTGCGCATCTCCTCTGCTCGGACGGAGCTGGTTTCCCAGGCCTTGCTTATTCATGGCTTCAATGCCTGGCTGCGTGAACGTTCCCTGAACGTCACTGACACTAACTTTTTGGTCGACCGGTCAGTCTCGTCCGTTCTTGAGGTTTGTTCTCTTCTTATTTATTTATTTTTCCTTTATTTTGTCATGTGCTTAATCATTTTCATTTTCTCTTTCTAGCACCTCTGCTCTGCAGGGGCTATGCAGGAGGAAATCGACATCTTACGGGTGGAAAATGGTGAGCTGAAATGCAGCCTGGCTTCACTGCATTCTCGGGATCAACTAGTTATGGAGCTAGAGTAGGATCTGGAGAAGGGTGTTATCGGCTCTCTGCAGAGCTTCTTGATCCGTGCTGAGGCTAGGAATGGTGACCTAAAAGCCTTCCAAGACTAGGCCTTCACTCGGGCCTCCTGAGCTTTTATTCCCGCATGGTGCGGAGCAATAAGGCATCCGAGCTGTTAAGCGGAATGCTGATAAGGGCCGTTGACATTTACTCCCCATCAGAGGATGGGGATCAATAGTAGGCTGGCCTTGGTGATGCCTTTATTCCTTTCCAGGAATACAGCTTCACTGAGTACTTCTCCTAGCTATACCAATGAATGTCATTAGCCAAGCTGGACAGTTGGACCACCGACAGCATCCCCCTTGAGAGTGATGTACATTCTTCCAGTGTAACTCAGTAACTGGCTGAAGACATAGAGGTTCCTGCTGAGGAAGTTGCTCAAGTTGCTGGACGCTCCAAGAAGGACTGCGATGCCGAGGAGACCCGTACAAAAGGTGAAGACAGGAAGGTTAATGCAATGATCGTCGAGGAGACTGAAGAAGAATGCCATGCAGCGAAGCTTGAAAAAAAGGTTTTTTATCATCTGTCTATTCCTCCGCTGAGGGATGAAAATTATTTAGCTTGCTGTCATTGCTTGTGTTTTTTTTTGAAAATTTTAATGCTCATTTCCTTATTCGACTTGACCTATAGTTCTGTTAGTCGTTGTAACATATTTCAGCCTGAACTGCTTTAGTTTATGTTTTTCTCCGCCACTTGTTCTGGCCGGAGTTATCATTCTTTTTATCTTTGAAACTCGACTTGCAGCTGTGCTGCTTGCTGAAGTCTGCCCTTGAAACTTTGACTTGCACCTGATTCACTTAACTCCGGAATCGATTACTATCAGAGTTTTGTGATCTCTGCCTTGTGTAACCTGGCTTGCCATTGTGCTAGTTGTTGGGGCCAACATCTAGGCTTTAACCTGTGTTCCGACTCGTGCTTCCCCGGCTCTGGCATTGGCCAGGAATTCATTTTCCTTATCCCCTTTTGAGATTCAGTCTGCACTTTGCTTTGGCAGTTTACACCAGCGCGAAAACTTTTGCCCGAATCAGGCGTTTCTCCAACGTTAGGTGCGGGCGGAGATTCATTGTTCCAAGCCCCTTCGAGATTCAGTCTGCACTTTGTGCTGGCAGTTTGCTCTAGCGCGACAACTATTTTCCATTATCGCTTACAATCACTTGCGGAATGCCGAACATGTACACTATGTTCCTCTAAGCAAAGGTTGTGATTCTTCTTCCTGTTATGCTTAGTACGGCCTCCGCCTCTACCCATTTCGTGAAGTAATCTATTGCCACAAGTAGAAATCTCTTTGTTTCTACATCCTCTGGGAATGATAGTATGATATCAATCCCTCATTTTGCGAAGGGCCAGGGTGACCTTATGCTGGTTAGTTTCTCTTCTGGAAGCCTCTGTATTTGCCTGTGTTCCTGACATTTACGACATTCGTTGGCCTTTTTTTTTCTTCTGAATCACTCGCAGTGCCATCGTCCTTGCTCTTTAGTGGCTGGCGCAACATCCTTAATGAATTTCCCAGAGTATTATTTTTGCTAATTCCGTGCCTGCATATCTGTGCCACAGCTCTATGTAACCCCTCTTGTACAGCTGCCCGTTTCTGACAGTGTATTGTAGCGCCTTCCTTTTATTGTTCTTGCCTACTTTTCCTCAGCTGGAAGTTTCTCATGCTCCAGGTAATTGCAAATATGGGTAATCCAATCGGACGTTGATCCATGTATCATTGCTACCTGTTTCGCGTCTATTGACCTGCATGCTAGCTCCTCAACCGGCACAGTCTTTGTTAAATGCATGTGAGTTGAGGAGGCCAACTTGCTCAATGCGTCCGCCCTATTGTTCTGCGACCTTGGGACCCTGATGACTTCAAACTATTTAAACTCAGCCCCTAGGCTTCTAACTTTGTCCCTGTATTTCATCTTTGCCAGCTTCATGGCAGCATATTGTTCGTTATAATGGTTGGCCACTAGCATTGAATCTCCGTAGGCCTGCAGCATCTTTACTCCAAGCTTCCTGGCTATCTCCATGCCTGCAATTAGTGCCTTGTATTCAACTTCATTGTTTGAGGCTGGGAACTTGAAGTATAAGGCATAGGTTAACTCCACTCCTTCCACTTATGATATTACCAAGCCCGCACCTGCTCTTTCCTATCCGGAGGCTCCATCCACGTATAACTTCCATACGTCCGTACCCACTTTATCGCCCCAGCTTACAGGATGGGACCCATATTCTACTGTAGTTCCTTTCATCTTTCTCTCCTTTGGCATCTTTGCTAGAAAATCTGCCATCACCTGCCCTTTAATTGCTCTTCTTAGGGCATATTCGATGGCATGCTCTCCTAGCTAAACTGCCCATTTCATTAATTTCCCTGAGCTTTTCGTCTTGGTTAACATCGCTTTGAGTGGTTGATTCGTCAATACCACCACAGGGTGCCCTTGGAAATACTGCCTTAACCTCCTTGCTGCTTAGACCAGGGCCAACGCCAGTTTCTCCTGATTCGTGTATCTCCGCTTCAGACCTTGCAGGGCCCGACTAACACAGTATACTGATCGCTGGACTTTGTTTTCCTCTTTAACTAGCACTCCGCTTACAACCTCATCACTCGCTGCCACGTACAAGTATAGGGTTTCTCCCTTCCTTGGGCTGGTCAACATGGAAAGATCTTTTAGGTAGGTCTTCAACTCCTCAAATGACTTCTCCTACAATTCTCCTCATTGCACCATCCCTTTTTTTGTCCACACATCCTTTCAATGTTTTGAAAAATGGGACCGCTCTTTCAGCTACTCGTGACATGAAACGATTCATAACCGCCAGCTTCACATTCAGGCTCTGAACCTCCTTCACCATGCTTGGCGATTTCATTTCTAAAATTTCCTTTATCTTTTTAGGGTTTACGTGTAGGCCCTCGTTTGATACCATGTGCCCAAGAAATTTCCCCGCCCCACCCCAAATTACCATTTGGCTGGGTTCAACTTCATCCCGGTCTCCTTGAATTACAACAATGTCTCCCTGACTTCCTCCACGAAAGTCTCGTACTGGAAATTTTTATCACCATGTCATCCACGTACACATCTAGGTTTCTCCCAATATGTTTCTGGAAAACCTTATCTATCACTCTTTGTTATGTTTCTCCAGTGTTTCTCAGGACAAAAAACATCATATAGTAATCGAAAGTCCCCTTCTCTGTGATGAAGACAGTTTTGTCTACATTACTCTCTAGCATGGGGATCTTGTGATATCCCTTATATGCATCGAGAAAATATTTTATTGGGTAGTTGGTAATAAAATCTACCTTCTGGTCGATGACCGACAACTTGTAGAAGTCCTTGGGGAAGGCCTTATATAGGTATGTATAATCTACACACATCCTCCAGCTGCCGTCAGTTTTCTTTACCAGTAATGGATTGGCCAGCCAGGTTGGATAAGAGATTTCTTCCAGAATCCCTACTGCGAGTAGCTGACCCACCTTCTTGTTGATTGCTTCATTCCTTTCCCTGTTTGACATCCTCCACTTTTGCTTGACTTGCTTGTAAGAGGAGTCCACCTTCAGTTCATGATAGCCTACATCCTTCGACACCCCTGTCATATCTTCCGGCTTTCGTCCAAGCAGCAAACATCTGCCAGTCTAAACTCGGAGTTTGCTTCTTGGAAGAAGAAAGATCGTTTGGTTCTTCTGTGGATCCAGTACGTTGATCCTTCCATGTGTTCTTTTATGGATCCAGTCGACGTTTTTTATGCCTATATTATTTTGGAACAGATGTTTCATGCCCAAACTAGTGCAATTTTAATGCACCTCAAGAATCATCTTCCGAAGGGTTCTCTCTTCATCCTTGAGTATGTGGAGAGGAAACGCTCATTCTCGGACTCCCTTACAAGTGCTCTCATTTTATTTCAGATGATGAATTTTTTGAATGCATTCTCCATAGCCTATATGCTTCGTACTCTGCATTTCGCCTACCTTTAACCGTCATCCAGGTGTTATCACCTCTCATCAGCTTATTGGTATGTAGCTGTAAGAAGAAGATCGAATTCATAATTAGCATGGTTCCGCTCCTCAGCTTGTGGCCAATGCTGCTGTCTGCACTGCCTCATCGGCACCCAACTCATTTACTCATCCAGCTCTCCAATGCAAAATTTATCACAGATATGGCCATGAAGCCCTCAAATGCTGGAAAATACTGAGCACCTTTGATGTCTCACGACTCCCCTGCAACCGAACTGCTCTGGTCAGCCTCGCCACGACAATCAACCCCACAGTAGAAGTTAATTGTCGCCACACGGTAGGCTCACCCTGCGGCCATCCCAGCGCCGCCCTCTGCCCCACATGATCCTCCATGTTTTTTATTATTATTTTGGTGCTACAAATTATGTCACCTCTGATTATTCCAATATGTCTGTTCACTCTGATTACCCCGGTAATGGTGGCTTACAAGTTGGCAATGGTACGTCACTTTATATTACGAATTTGGGCTCTACTATTTTGCCATCTGATAATCAACCTTTTCATTTACATTATATTTTATTTATCCTTGATATTTGAAAAAATATTCTTAGAGTCTCTTAAATCACTAAAGACAATAATGTTTTTGTGCTCCTTTTTCCAAATCATTATTATGTGAAGGATCGGTAAGGTCAAACACTTCTAAGTAGAACCGTTGAAAATGGCCTTTATCGACTCATCCCACCAAGTCATTCCTCTAAATCTCTTTCATGTTCCCTCCTGGGTGTGCACGCTAGCCTTCAAACATGGCACGAGCGTCTTGGTCATCCCAATAAGTCGTCACTTCGTCGTCTAGTTTCTCATTTTAAACTTCCTATGCTTTAAATATTTTGCAACACATTTGTGAGTCCCTTCAAATCGTAAAGAGCCTTAGATTACCTGCTACTCATGTTCATGAGTCCAGCACGAATATTTTTTATTTAGTTTACTCTGATGTTTGGGATCCTGCCCATATTTCTTCATTTAATAGAAACCGTTTTTTTTATGATTGAACCAAATTTGTTTGGATCTATTTCCTTGCTCAAAAATTTCAAGTACTTCACCAATTCCAACTTTTTTAAAAAGTTGGTTAAAACTAGGTATTTCTCCTCCTATTGATCTTCTCCTTGTGTTTTTATTAGATATAGATATTATTATAAATGATATCTCTTTTATACTTGTTCTAACTAACCGTGTCTACATTACCAGTCATATCATTTTTTACGAAACAACATTCCAGTATCATGATCACGCCGCTTCTGTTTCATCTTATTCTTCTGTAAATTATAATCATATTCCATTCACTTTACTTAAAATTACTGACACCAAATCTGCGTTAAATCCTCTTCCTGGGCCATTGTTGACCTGCCCCTCTTTGTACCGCTGATCCGTCACCCCATGCCACGCCATCTTTGATGGCTACTCCCAAGCCTGGTCACAAGCTGCCTCAAGCGTCTCACGTCATGTCCAGTTTCCACGGCTTCTTACGCTCCTTCTATTCCTCCATCGGCCACTCCCTTGTCATGCTTTCAGCTCGCGGACCCGGTCTCACTCGTGTCTGGTCCTCTCTTAAATTATCCATCGTCCCGTTGAAAACACCCAGCACACGATGGTCACCCGCTCCAAAATAAACAATATCAAACCTAAAAATTTAACCTCTACTTGCCATCCCCTTCCTCTTCCTTCATCTACTTTTTATGAACCTAAAAAATATTCTTAGGCTTCTAAGTTACCAGAATGGAAAAATGCTATGCAAGTTGAGTATTATGCCCTTGTGCATAATGGAACGTGGTCACTTTTCTTGCCTCCCCACGATGCTAACATTGTTGGTTGTAAGTGAGTACACAGGATAAAGAGTAAAACAGATGGTACTATTGAGCGTTATAAAGCTCGTCTTTTGGCTAAAGGTTTTAATCAATAGGAGGATGTTGACTATATTGATACATTCAGTCCTGTGGTTGAGCCTACTTATATTCGGCTTTTTCTATCCATTGCGCTCAGTATTAATTATCCCTTACAACAAGTTGATATTAATAATGCATTTTGATTGGTGATCATTCTAAGACAGTTTACATGGTGCAGGCTTCTAGCTGTATTGACGACTCTCGCCCATCACATGTTTGTTTTCTTCGGAAAGCACTTTATGGTCTTAAACAGGTATCGCGAGCATAATTCACCAAGCTTTGTCTATTTCACTAGGTGTGTAGATTTGCACCCTGTAAGTCCGATACTACACTTTTTATCCGGAGAAATGGAAAGTAGGTTCTTTACATCCTAGTTTATGTTGATGATCTTGTTATCACTGGCTCCTCTTTTACTTTTATCTTTGAGTTTATTGGAACTGAGCTCACTCGATCTAACACCAACATTTTTCTTTCTCAGTAGAAGTATATTAGGGAGCTCCTTGACCGTAGCAAAATGGCGTATGAATAGTCGATTGCATCTCTAGCTGAGCCTGCGTCGAGACTGACACAGTCTGGAGATCCTTATCGTGATCCTCATCTTTATCGTAGCATTGTTGGAGCATTATAGTATTCCACGATTACTCGTCCTGATATCTCTTACCAAGTTAATTGTGTTTGTCATTTTATGCATAATCCAACTGTACTGCATTGGTCTTCAGTTAAGCGTAGTCTATGATATTTTAAAGGGTCTCTGGATTATGATTTTACTCTTTAGCCTTGTACAAATCATCGTATTTTTACTTTTTTGGATACTGGTTAGGAAACTGATGGTGATGATTATCGTTTTCAGTAGGTTTTGATATTTATTATGGTGGAAATCTTGTCATTTGGTCATCTAAGAAGCAGTATGTTGTTGCAAAATTCAGCTCCAAGGCTGAGTATCGTGCTATTGCTTTTGCTGCGACCAAGCTCATTTGGATACAACAGTATCGAGCTTCAAGCTCCTTTGTCACCTCCTCCAATTCATATTTGCGGTAATCTTAATGCGTATTTTATGTCTGCTAATATGTGCTTCATCAGTGGTCTAAGCATATCAAGATTGACTATCATTTTATTCGTGAGCAGGTGGAGGAATGTTCTCTTGTTATTCGTCTTGTTCGTTCCCTTGATCAGATTGCTGACATCTCCACTAAACCTATTAGCATTATGCATTTTGTTACTTTACGGTCCAAGATTCATGTCGCTCCACCTCCATAAGCTTGGGGTATTAGTATATAGATTGTATTCTGATTGTATTTTATGATCTACGAAATCAATCTAGTTTTCCAGAATTGTTATACAGTTTTACAAATATTATTAAGTTGCAAAATATTGTACCTATGATTATTATGAATTAAATATATAAAATAACTTATTAGTTTAGTGTACCTTTTATCCTCTACAATGTTACATTGGCCGTGACTTGTATATGTTGAAAACTCATTGGTAGTTCGAAACTTTTACCCTTTTGCTATAGATAACGAGGGATAAGTACTTGATGAATGTTAAATTCACATTTGTAAATGTTTAGTTTCAAGAAAGATGAAAAGTTCATTTTACGAGGGTTTCTCCACCCAAACATTGATTGTGTTTCCACAAAAAGGATAAGATCCTTGATATGAATCTCCTTGCAAAAACTCTAGCCGTACAAAAATTGATCAACTAGCCCTGCAGATTGCTCAATTATCGAGCTAAGTGATGCTAACTAGCCCGCATGATTAGTTCACAAATCGAAGGTATTGATACTTGATTAACCCACAGGATTAAGCAACAATGAAGAAGCTCGTAATGAAATGAGTATAATTATAAAATTTTGAATATTTGATTGATAAAAAGGCGATCAATGTCTCGGCAAACCCCCTCTTTTTATAGGGTGGATTTCGGCCATAAACCCTAATTACAGTTGGAAACTGATTCGACTTATGGAAACTTTAAGAAGCCAAAACCATATCTAACTAGAATTCCTAAAATAAATGGTGATATAGCCAAATTCTTCAAGAAGTAAACTTGAAGAATATTACCTTATCTAATCTTACCAAATCTAATTCTAATCAGAATTAAACTCCATACTTTTGAACCCTAATGGGCTGGGTCGAAAATAATAGCTCTTCAGAAGCCCACATGGTTGAGCTATTGGACTGAAATAAAATAATGTTTCACTAGTTTTCAAAGATCACACTACCTCGTTAAAAACCTAGTGGGAAAAAATAGTACAGTGTTCTTCACGATGTCTTCAGTTAATTAACAAGCTTGAATAATTAATCCAAGCCTTAGCCGATTTATTCTTGAGTTCTTCATTATGAAGTTGATCCATAAAAGTATTCAATGCCGCATATCCAAGCTTCGTTCTTGACCTGGTCATCAGTCCAACCACGTTACTTAGAGGATTCCTAACACAACCCTTGAATGTTTGATCAGTTGTGGAATGTCTTCATTTTTGGTGGTAGTCGTCTTGACATCTCCATCATTCCCTCCGTCGTTGAAAGGTTTTGCCTTTGAAACTAAATCGTTTTCAAAGGTAAATGGAGCTAAATCATCAACATTGAAAGTAGTACTAACACCATAATCGCCTAGTAGATCAATCTTGTAAGAATTATCATTCACAAGCTCCAACACTTTAAAAGGACCATCACCATGCAGACTTAGTTTAAATTTTCGAGCATTTGGAAACCTCTCCTTCCACAAATGCAACCAAATCCAGTCACCCTCTGCCAGCATTATGAGCATTTGTCCTTTCAATCTTCAATCTCACCGCTTCACAAAATCTGCCTTATTTTCTCCATCAAAATTTTGCACCTGTTTATAGGTCAAAGGAATTAAATCAAGAGGTGTATTTGGTAAAAATCCACAAACAATCTCAAATGGAGGTAAAGCAATATTAGAATGAACAGTGTGATCATAAGAAAACTCTGCAATTAATTTGCACACTTCCTAATATTTTTAAATTTTCTAAACTAGGGTCCGCAGAAGAATCTCTAATGTGTGATTGGTGACCTCTGCCTATTCATCAGTTTGCAGATTACTTACCATAGAAAACGACAATTTCATCTCTAACTTATGCCACAATGTATTCCAAAAGTAGGACAAAAATTTGACATCTCGATCAGACACTATAAACGCAGGGTTACCATGGAATCAGACCACCTCTTTTAAAAATAAATTCGCGACATGTTTTGCATCATCTTTCTATCTATAAGGAATAAAATGTGCCATCTTCGAAAATTTATCAATAACCACAAAGATAGAATCATTACCTGATTGGGATAGTGGTAATCCGAGAACAAAGTTCATATAAATATCAACCCAAGGATGTGTAGGAACAAGTAAAGGAATATACAAACCGTGAGGGTTAGTCTTTGACTTCTCTTTCAAGCAATCAATAAAATTCCTACAAATCCCATCAACCGAAAGTGCCATTTTTGGCCAGAAGAAGTGTTCTCGCAACAAATTATAAGTTTTTAATGCACTAAAATGTCCCATTAAACTACCTGAATGAGCTTCTCTAGCAAGTAATTCATGCATAGAACATTGAGGAACACATAACCTATTATTCTTAATCAATAAACCACCATGCCAAAAAAACTTATCATAAGTATCATTTTAACATGCAGCATAAACAGATGAAAAATCAGGGTTGGTAGCATATAATTCTTGTACTAATGAAAGCCCTAACATAATCCATTCTAATCGTGTAAGTGAAACATGTCTATGACTCAAAGCATCATCAACAACATTTTCTTTACCCTTCTTGTATCGAATCACATAAGGAAAAGATTCAATAAAACTAGACCATTTAGCATGATACTTATTCAACTTCATCCGACTCTTCAAATATTTCAGCGACTCATGATCACTATGAATAACGAATTCTTTATGCAACAAATAATGTTGCCAAGTTTCTAATGCATGTACAATTGCATAAAATTCTTTATCATACACAGGATAATTCAGAGTATTGCCCTTTAGCTTTTCAATAAAGTAAGTTACAGGTCGACTCTCTTGCATCAAAACAACACCAATACCAACACCAGAAGCATCACAATAAATCTCAAAAGTACCAAGGAAATAAGGTAAAGCAAACACATGAGAATTAATTAATCATACTTTTAATTCATTAAATGTGTTCTCTTGAGCATCACCCCAAACAAATTTCACATCTTTATAACTAGTTCATTTAAAGGTGCGGTATTAGATGAAAAATTACGCACAAACCATCTATAAAAACTAGCTAAACCATGAAAAGAATGTACCTGATTGGCA
Source organism: Rubia balearica (assembly GCA_032355405.1). Lineage (NCBI taxonomy): Eukaryota > Viridiplantae > Streptophyta > Magnoliopsida > Gentianales > Rubiaceae > Rubia > Rubia balearica. The sequence goes on from JAULKJ010179283.1 coordinate 12,267, forward strand.
TTGGTAGGTCTAGGCCAAATCACAATGGCCTTAATTTTGGTTTCATTTACTTTTATTCCCTACTTAGAGAACACAAAACTGAGAAACACCACTTCTGAAGTACAAAAAGTACACTTCTTGATTTTTGCATACAAATTAGACTCACGGAGTGCAAGTTAAATCGATTTCACATGCTCAATATGCTCATTAGTTGGCTTAGAATATATTAAATTATCAACAAACTAAATTGTAGCAAATCGACTAATAAACTTTCTCAAGACATGATTTATTAACCGCATGAAAGTACAAGGTGCATTAGTTAATCTGAAAGGAATAACAATCCATTCATATAGCCCAACCTTAGTTTTAAATGCAGTTTTCCATTCATCACCCTCCCGAATTCGAATCTGATGATTATCCTGAGGCAAATCAATTTTATTATATATCACAGATCCATGCAGATGTTTAAGCATATCATCTAACCTAGGGATAGAATGACGATACTTAATAGTGATTTTTTTAATAGCAGGACAATCTATACACATTCACCAAGTTTTATCTTTCTTAGGAACTGAAATGATAAGCACAACACGGGGAATATGCACAAGTATATCCTCATTGGCCAAATAAATCTCTTTAAAATGTATAATTAATACATGTGAATGATTAGAAAAAGCATGATTCACGTCCCTAATTGATGCATAATTTTTTTCCACATTCAATTGGCAATTCACGTTTCATCATAAAAATCAATGGCAATGGACTAAGATGTGAAGATAAAACCTTTCATGACTTTTCAGAGTCACTCAAAATCTTACCTGACTTACCTGGATCAGACACCCCTAATTTTAGGGTTTTTGTCTCCATTCTTGTTCCTTTGGCTGATCACCTTCAAACCCTGGCTAGGGTTTTGGTCAGCCACTTCTAGCTCAGTCGCAAACTTTTCTTTGTCGATTTTCATGCGCCTTTGAACCTCAATAAATTCAACTGGTGACAATGGAGTTATTGTATACCTTGTTCTATCCTTAATCACAGTAATTTTTTTAGTATAACCATCACACATAGATTTACAATCAAACTGCTATGGTCTCCTTAACAAGATATGACTAGCTTCCATAGGTATAACATCACATAAGATAGAATCATGATATTTTCCAATCTTACATTTAAGTATGCATTGTTTATTAACCTTAATATCACCACTACCATTTAACAAAATAATTTTATAAGGTGATGAGTAGTAACAGGCAAAGACAATGATTTAATAAGAAGAGTGGAAACAATATTAGCACAAGATCCGCCATCAATAATCAGTAAACAATTCTTATCTTTCAAAAGACAATGAGTATGAAAAATATTAATTCTTTGTACCTGGATTTTGGCCATATGAGAATTTAGATCTCTCAATGTTACGAAGTTACCTTGTGTTTCCAGACCTTGTTCATCTTGATCATTTATGAGGATCTCTATATCTACCCGTTCCTCTCCATTGTCATAGAGAGGTGACACATCAGAATATTCATCTTCTTCATCTCCTTCCTCAATGATTGCTAACACTCAAACATCGGGATAATTACTATGAACGTGTCCTCTCTCTTTACAATGAAAACAAGTAAGAGTGTTAACTAAAGCCGAATTTGATGAAGAGATAGGGGACTTACCTGAATTCCTCGAAGACTGTTAGTTGAATCCTTTGGCATCGTTCTTCTATAAGTATAATTGTAAGTCATATTGGAGTATATTTTGACCGATCCCTGTCCTCACATTGATGCCCCTCTACCTCAGCTCGAACTAGAATTTTTGGAGTCAAACCCTAATCTTTGACTGAGAAATCCAAAATGTTATTTCTTTGGCCGCATAGTGCTCTCAACCAACCTTGATTTCATCAATAAAATCATCCATGGATATGTGATGTTGAAGCTTGAATGGTCTTTGAAGGTTCTCATGCAGTCTTTCAATGAATCAATTTGTAATGAATACGTCGTCTTCTTTCATCCCGACCCTCTCATGGCCAGCTCAAGATCTTTCCAGTATTCATCAAAAGGGAAATTTCCTTACTACATATTGGCCGGATAAAAAATTTCTCCATCAGATAAGTAGGCGGAACATGAT
>JAULKJ010179393.1:0-14354 GCA_032355405.1 Rubia balearica
CCCACTGACAATTGCAGAAGTGAGTTGGTCTCGGCAATCAAGCCAACAATCATGGTCTCCTTTTATTGAGACCCAATTGAAACCCCAACTGTGAAATTTTATTGTCTCGATTCCGTTTCAATTTTTAATTAAAACCCAATTAATAGCACATTGTACATGCTCTTAGCAGCAATAATGGTAATACGGTTGACTAGCCATATTTTTAATGAAAATCAAAGCTGACTGGTCTTTATATAAGGGTGGAAATGAGACACGTGTCGTGTCCCATGCAGACAAAGTCTGCAAATGATCAAAGCCAAAGCTTTGGCCTAATTGCATATACTCGCACCGGTTCTTTAAGAGTGACACATTTACTTTTGGCACAAGAATTTAGGAAGGTAGAATTAGTGGTTGAGAATCATTGAAAGAGTAAAAAGTAAATTGAGTGGATGAAAACAACCTAGAATTTGCCAAACAAAGGAAAGAGGACAATATAAAAAAACTATCACAAAAAGGAAAGTGAGCTAATGTTAAAAAACCAGAGAGAGTACTAAATAGGGATTCCACCTTCATTGCGAAGGAATGAAACCTCCTTCATCTATATTGGCACTATAATGCAAGACATTTGTTGGTTGGTTGACGAAGGGTTTATGTGCAAATAGCATTAAGTTCCTCAATTTCTTTTTATTTTACGAGGACCGTTTTGTAAATCCCGAATTCTCCAGGCATCAATGCAAGTAAACTTGCTTCCTGCTATTGTTTTTTGCCGCATCTGTGCAAAGAGAAGATATTTGTTCGAATCCAATCAAATTGTACTTTGTTTCCTGAAATTATGGAATTTTTCATACTCTGGCATATTTGACAAAAATCCCCAGCACGATGTGACACTTCAATCATTGATCCTCTGCTTCTCTTATATATATATATATATATATATGAATTCAGGTAACTTTCTTCCTGGCCGACGACTTCTTCTTTTAATGCTTTCCGGTGGATTTCAAATACTGTTTTGTTCAATTCGATCAGGGAATATATTTCTTCATTTTCGTGACGGTGAGTAGTCGGGTTAAATTTCAATCCTGAAGCTTCGGTTCCCTTGGATTGAATCACGCTGATTCCCATTGGACCTGCATAGCTGATGATTTTACAGTAAATGGATCGAGCCACTAAAAGGAGGAAGACTTTGCTGAAATTCCCACGGAGGAGAAGGCGAGGATGCTCGCCAAATGAAGGTTGGCTTATACCAACAAAATAAAGGATGCACTTGAAGCAGACAGTCCCACAGATGTGTCATTCAACAATAATGGGTTGGAAGATTCCCTCACCAGCTTGCCTATTGGTTAGTTTCACTTTCAACTATATTTTTTTGGGTCGCTGTCTATGATTTACAAAATTTTAATGCTTTTGAGCTCCTCTCTAAATGCATGCCTGTTTTTATTGTTTCCTCCTCTCTGAATCTATGTTCGGTGAAGTCTGGATCAATAATTCGACTGCCGTTGAGTTAGGTCCTCGTTGTTTGCCTTTTACTAATATATACTGAAGGAAATTTCACATTAACAAACCTGCCTAGGCACCGACTTTCAAGTCTGGAAAGTCATAATATTTCTCGATTGTACTTTTACGAATGGGTAGTAGTTTATGCGGCTGAAGAATCATGTAGAGGAAAATGATCACTGAATCGTAGAAAAATTGAGGTCTGGAAGAGCTGATATTCTTATCACCCTGTACGAAGCTGGACGAAAGATTACTTATATTCATGCTTGATTAAGAGAGGATTAATTAATTGTGTAGTATTGATACCGCATAAGATTTAAAAATTTCATCTGAGTGATGAAGTTTGATAATTATTCATTTTTTCGGTACCCAAACAGAGGATGAATGAATGTACCAGCTACTATCTGAAAGTACAGAGGAAATCAACTCATGTTGGATAACTGTAAATAAAAGTACATTACAATATGTGAAGGCATATGTTTTCTCATGTCCAGAACCCATTCCTGTAAAAGTTTTGTAAAGAGAGCATTCACGAAAGTATGACAATGTACAAGTAACCTCCAAGTGAAACAGATTTTAAGAATACTGTTTGCACTTAAAAGGAATTTGAAATTAGATTCCTAAAATCCACTTGCTTGGCTGACAACAATACTTCAAGCTCATTTGTAAGAGACCACTTTGAGCTAAATTTAGTTAAAACCTTAGCAAACTTGATGAAACAAACGAGGAAAATCTTTTAAAGAAGTGACAAGTTCACAACGTAGAGGAGTTGCAGATTTCTAACCTGTGACCAATTGAGCTTAATTATGTCAAGATTTGCCTTCTTTTGAATTACATGCCACATGTGCTTAAGAGTTACCTTGATCTGGAGGCATACATTTATACAAATCAATGGAATGTAGTTTAGGCCAGTTTATATAAAGTATATGGGAAGTGCTGCCATTTTACTGAAGCTAGGCAGAGAGAACAAACAGTAAACTTAGGGTGTCATTTTTTGCGGTATGAACGACTTCCATCATGATTTTTTTGCGGAGGGACTATCCAATACCATTCATGCAATGGATGGATGTTTTGGTCCACAAAGAAGGCTGCAATAAATGGATTAGTGATATCTTGATTGCTTTTAATATACAAATTAGATCTTGCATACAGATTGCCTCTCTGCATTGTTAGTGTCTCTAAGAAACTATTCCTTTGCATGAATTTTGATTGTATACTATGTATTTTGGTGACATTGATTATGTTGTTTATGTTTTTACTAATTTTATATTTGTTATGTTGTACGCATCAGCCTGCCTTTACACTTAAAAAATATTTTCTGCATGACAATATGCCAGGCCGTATGTTTTCTCCAGTCCAGAAATCATGCTCTAAAAGTTTTGTAAAGAGAGCATGCACGAAAGTATGACAATGTACAATAACCTCCAACTAAAACAGATTTGGAGAAAACTGTTTACATTTAAAATGGATTTGAGATTAGCTTCCTAAAATCCAATTACTTGGCTGGCACCCATACTCCAAGCTCATTTGTGAGAGACCACGTTGAGCTAAATTTTAGTTAAAAACCTGAGCAAACCTGATGTAACAAACAAGGAAAATCTCTTAAAGAACTATCAAGTTCACAATGTAGAAGAGTTGCAGATTTCTAACCCGTGAGCAATTGAGGCTCATTATGTTAAGGTTTTCCTTCTTTTGAATTACATGCCGCATGTACTTAAGAGCTACCTTGATTTGGAGGCATACACTTATACAAATCAACGGAATGTAGTTTAGGCCAGATTATATAAAGTATATTGGAAGTGTTGCTATTGTATAAAGCTAGGCAGGGAGAACATATAGTAAACTTAGGATTTCAATTTTTAAGGTCTCAAGGACTTCCATCATGAATGTGTTTTTTTTGCAGAGTGACTGTCCAATACCATTCCTGCAATGGATGGATTTTTTGCTTAACAAAGAAGGCTGCAATGAATGGATTAGATATTTGTTGATTGCTTTTATTATACAAATTTGATCTTGCATACAGATTGCCTCTCTACATTGTTAGAGTCTCTAAGCAACTATTCCTTTGCATGAATTCTGATTATATATTATGTACTTTGGTGACATCGATTATGTTTTTTATGTTTTAACTAATTTTATATTAATTATGTTGTACACATCAACTTGTCTTTACACCTAAAAAACATTTACTGCAATAAGTAGGAAGAAATTGATGGTGGCTAGTGATTATTAAACATATGTTATCTTTGTTGTCTTTGATTTTAATAGCTCCCTATCTTCAATTTAATATCATATAAAATTACACACTCTTTACCTTACTTTTATTGCTTTGAAAATTTTACTTTCCAACATCGTGAATACAATGCATAGGTGACTTTGAAAACTTTTTTTTTCCATAGTCGCGTGAAAGTAAGAACGCAGGAAAAAAAATTTAGACTCATATTGACTTGAGAGACCAGGTCACTCAGTTGAGCCTACTGAGGAGCAGGACATGGAATATAAATAACTTTGTTCCTTTTTGCAGGTATTTGTGTTCTAAACAATCTTGTTAATTCAAATAATTTTGGCCATGGATCTGGTTTATATATAATAAAGCCTTGTTTATTTTCGCCTCTTCATTTTTCTGAGAGTATGTGTTATAAATTGGCTATTTTTTGTTCCCCCCATACATCTGTTGATGTTAGCTACTATACATGTTGAAAATAAACTGTATTCGGTAGTGGTCTAGGCATACACATCAGCAGTGGAATTCTGTAATTAGTTAATTGTCATGTGCTACATTTTATGGTATTTCTGCCATAGCTTTATTTTTTAAAACCTAGGTAATAAATTAATGTGTTATGTGCACTTGATTTCTTCTTGTTATCCTTCTTTCTTGCTTCCTATTTCATAAGGAAATAGAAAATTAATGTGTGGTGTTGCACTTGATTTCTTCTTGTGATGCTTCATCTATTGTTGCCTATGTTATAAGGAAATAGGGTGCCATCCTCTTGAGGAAAAAAACTACTTTGCGGTTAGTAAGTCGGCCAGATTGCTGCCCGAGGTTAGCCCTTGTCTATAATGTGGTGCTAAGCATTTTTATGCTGAGCCTCAAAATTTATGCTGCGATTCTGGCAATGTATCTTTAGTGTCTATACCTATGACTGCCCGTGTTCATGAATTGCTGGTTGGGAAGAATGAAAAATCAGTTAATTTTAAGAGGTATATTAGAATGTATAATAATAATTTTGCCTTTACAACTTTTGGTGCGCACTATGATACTTCTCTAACGGCCAATGTTAGTGGTGTCTACACTTTTAAAGTTCATGGCCAAATATATCATTTCCTACAGCCTTTGAAATGCACCAGTGAGTATAGTCTTTCTGGCATCCAGCTCTATTTTTTTGACACTGATCACGAGCTGGAAGCATGTTCTGCATCATATGTTGGCTTTGAAACAGAAATAGTCAAGTTTTTGACGTAGAGCTAACTTCAAACCCGTACTTCCAGGTTTTTAAATCCTTAAGGGACATTCCTTGCTTGGCATCAACAGACTTTGTCCTGAATGGTGCCCGAACCATGATCAATGTGTATATAATCTCCCATCTGCATCTCAAGTGGAAACTGTTTATGTTGAGCTTCCGGATCCACATTCCGATCACACTATACCCATACTAGTGTATGATTCTCTGAATAAAGGGTATCCTATTAAGTATTACTATGGATGCTATTATCTATTGCAGTACCCTATTTTTATTTCTGAGAGGTTAGAGTGCTTGGAACATAAATATTAAGAGGTTGAGGAAGAGAAATAAGGTATATAAGGATGATCTGAAAGGTACATTTAACTTTCAGTCTCCTGAGGCATTAATCTTAGCTAAAGAGACAGGTTTGAATGAACTTTTTTGAACTTTATATTGCACATAATGAATCCTAGTTTTTTATCATTTTAATTCTTTGCCCCGATAATAACCTTTTAATGATCCATTTACTTTTTTTTACAGATGTACACAATGGAAAGAAGAACAACGACACTGTCACTGCCCGAGAATATTACTGCTATAAACTTCAGATGAGAAAGGCCTATCCATGTTGTTGCATACGGGTAGGTTATTTCAGTAGTATGTAGTTGATATGTACATAAATATTGAGACCATAAGGCTAGAATTCCTGAAACATAGCAATCGGATACTCGAACTGAAAATGTTGCGAGGTATTGTTGATGGTTTGGGGAATGGTTTGGATGTGGTTTCTGCACTGGGCCATCGCGTTGTGATGCCGACTTCATTTATTGGTGGGCCTCGGGATATGAAACATAGGTACCTTGATGCTATGGATATAGTTCAGAAATTGGGGAAGCCAAATATATTTCTGACAATGACCTGTAACCCCAATTGGGTTGAAATACAGTCCAACTTACTATATGGTGAGACGACAAATGATCGGCCTGATTTGCTAGCCCACGTATTCAAAGCTAAAGTTGAGCTGTTGAAAGTCGGCCTGATTAAGAGGAAGTTTTTAGGATAGTAGAATCAATTATCTATGTAATAGATTATCAAACCCGAGGCTTGCCACATTGCTATATATTGCTTTTTCTGAAATCCGGATCAAAACCTTTGGGGCCTGAAGCATATGATAGAATAGTCTGTGCTGAGCTACCAGATCCTGAGTTGGAGCCACATTTGTATGAAGTTGTCTCTATGCACATGAGTCATGGTCCTTTTGGTGTTTGTAATTCTAAAAGCTAGTGCATGAAAAATAGAAAGTTCAAGTAATATTGAAGTTCCCAAGGAATATAGAAGTTCTACTTGTCATGCTGGGGATGGATACCCTCTGTACCATCGCAGTTATGATGGTCGTACCATTCATATTAGAAACCTGGAGTTGGGAAACCAATGGGTAGTTGGGTACAATAAACATTTGTCATAACTTACGATTGTCATTTGAACGTAGAGATATGCTCAAGCATACGCCTAATATGTTGTGTCCACACATATTTATTTAAGGGGCGTAATAAGGTCTCCGTTGCAATGGCACAGGTGGGAATTCCCAGGATGTAGATGAGATTAAAAAATTCCAAGAAGCTAGATGGATAGGCCCTTCAGAAGCAGCGTGACGTATTTACGGTTTTAAACTGAACTATATGAATCCATCAGTCTACACACTTCAAGTTCATCTTCAACTTATGACCTTCTGATAAGAACTTCTGACCCTTGATAAGAATGCTAGCTTGGAGGCTTTGGCAGATAATTGTTCCTTGGCAAGGACAACGTTGACAGAGTTTTTTAATACCAATAATTATGATATAGGAGCAAAAAACCTGAGGTTGCTTTACAAGTAATTCCCAGAATTTTATGTCTGGTGTGCTAGATTAAGGTCGTGGCTTATAAGGAAGCAGAGAGATGTTATTGGCAGATTGGTCTCAGAAAGTCCTGGAGAAGGAGAAATATATTATATGTGTTTGATGCTAAGTCATGTAAGGGGCTCCCACCTCTTTTGAGGACCTATATACAATTGATGGCCCCAAACATAGCTCTTACAGAGAAGCTGCAAGAAGCCTTATCTTGCTTAGTTCTGATAATTACATTGAAGAAGCCCTTGATGAAGCACGTGGGTTTCAAATGACGACTTCCTTGAGATCGTTATTTGCTATACTTTTTTTGTTCTCCAAATGAACCAAAAAGATTATGGAGGAAGTATAAATTTGAACTTTGTGCTTATTTGAAGTATGCCACAAGATTGAATGAACATGATGACAAAATGATTGAGCTGAGAGTTTTGCAAATTGTCAATGGATATTTAGTTGAGATGGGAAAAGAGTTGAGATATTTTGATCTAAAGGTGGAGGCTTCAATGGATATGCCGGATGAATTTTTAAGAAAAGAATATGTTTGTGAGAGAAATATAATGGTGGCTGTGGCAGATTTGTTACTATAGGCTCAATTGAACACCGACCAAAAAATAGCCTACGGATCTATTATTGATAGTGTTTTATTAGAGAATGGAGATTATTTTTTTATTGATGGTCCAGGGGGTACCGGTAAAACATTCCTATATCGAGCCTTATTAGCAGCTGTTAGATCTCGGGGTTTCCTAGCTCTTGCTGTGGCAACTTCTGGTGTAGCAGCCTCTATTTTACCTGGTGGTATGACAGCTCATTCGCATTTTAAACTACCACTATATGTTGATGATAGTCATGTTTTTAAATCAGTAAATAAAGTGAGCTGACTAAGTTGATAAGTGAGGCGAAGCTGATAATATGGGATGGGGCTACAATGGCGAGGCGGCAATCTTTAGAAACTCTTAATTTGTTGCTACAAGATTTGATGGATTTAACAACTGTTTTTGGTGGTAAGGTTGTTTTGCTCGGTGGTGATTTCGGGCAGACCTTGCCTATCATTCCATTAGCTTCAAGGGAAGAGATTGTTCAATCTTCTATTGTTTACTTGAGCGTGTGTGGCCCATGTTGAAGAAGTTAAGCCTGCAGGTGAATATGAGGCAATTGCTAACCCATTTTTTTTGTGAATACTTGCTAAGGATCGGTGAGGGAAGAGAGCTTGCAAATGAGTTCGAGGAAGTCTCTCTGCCAAGCAACATTGTTATCCCTAACATTGGAAAGGATGATTATTTAAATAGGGGTAAGTTATGCAATAAATTTTACATTTATTTTATGCTGCATAATTTTCTAATTCCTTAAAATTTTCCCAATCTTATAGGTTGTGTCTTCTCCAACCTGCAGCATTTTATCCCGATCCTCAGCTATGGTAGGTAGATGCATTTTGGCAACCACCAATAACTTTGTTGATAGAATAAACCAGCATCTTATTAAGAAATATCAGAGAAATATTTATACTAGCACAGATCGTATCCTTACAGAGAAATATCAGACTGACTATGAACATTTGTTGAATAGCCTACATTCGAATGGTCTCCCACCACATAAGTTAAGTCTTAAACAAAATTTCCCTATTATGCTTATTCGGAATCTGAATCCAAACGAGGGTTTGTGTAACGGGGCACATTTGGTGTGTCAAGAATCATTCCATGCGACGATCAAAACTGAGATTGCTGTTGGCCCTTACAGGGGGAAACAAGTTGTTATTCCTAGAATTCCTTTAATATATGATGCTGGAGGTAAGACAGTTTTCCCTTTCAAGAGATTTCAATTTCCAATTCGCTTATGTTTTGCGATGACAAAAAAAAAATCCCAAGGTCAAACACTGGATTTTGTTGGTCTCTACCTAGAACAACTTGTTTTTTTTCACATGGTCAGCTTTTCGAAGCTCTCTCGCGGACCTAGACGTTTGATTCTGTGAAAGTGTTACTTGCACCACTTACATTTGATGAGGATAAAGCTGACCTGAGGACTATAAATGTGGTCTATGTTGAAATATTTCAGGGTGGAAAAACTGGCTAGGTGTTTTATTTTCGGTAATATTTGGTTGTAAATTTTTTGCTTGTCTTGGCAATAAAGAAATCTAATGTTATATTGGTTTTATATAGAATCTATAATGCCATTCTCTTCTTATCGTAGTGGTTAATTAGGTGTTGTATGCAGCCTCGATCTATGAACATGGATTTTGTTGACAATAATTTCCCATTTTCTCAATATGGATTTAGATATATGTATATAAAATTGAAAGTCCTCTTCAGTTTTAACAATTTACTAGAATTAACTATTATTGCTGATGTTTGCCATTAAATTAATAGATTTCATATATAAGAACAATGTCGATAGTTTGTTGTTCTATTGTCATTTTGGTGTAAGTTAAATTTGGCAAAGGTTTGAAGGTGTTTATGAAGTCAGCAAATTATTTTACATTTTCCCTCTTTATCGCTGCATTACATATTTGCGATGGAGGTGCTGGTGCATCGGGGAGGAAGCCGGTGCTAAAGGAGTTATAAGTGGAGGCTAAGTTTAGCCTCTTGTCTGCTACGAGGATGAGAATGTTGGATTAAAGGGTAGAAGAAGGGGTCTTCAAGGGTTCTAGGAGAGTTTTAAGGGGATCCGATTCCGGTTCGCGATGATTACACTACTGTCATTTTCGGTGTGTTCTAAGAGTTTATGCAACTTGTTAATGCTGCTTTCATTGTTGATTTTTATAACCTTGTAATGAGTTATTGAGCTTATGTTCTGGTACTTCATGATGAACTTGTTTAGTTTTTGTTCCACTGCTTTTCGGTCCACTTAATGTCGCATTTTCCTAACATGAGAATGGTAATCTACCAGGAAAGAAATAATTGAAACTAATAGAAGATAGGTGGTTTTAAAGGAGGTGTACATCTTTCTAATGACTGAAAATAGAAGTTCGTATATTGGAAAAACGGTACTCTTTCAGTGGAATTAAGTTAGTGTACTTATGGTTTTCAATCATTGAATGGCATTGTTGTAACTAAAACCTTTTAATTCTGGGTATTAATTGAGATAGGCTTATTGTTGACATGAATAGATGTGAGGAAAATCTCAGTCAGTTGTTTATGGATATAGTTTATTATCATCATAATCAACTCAAACTGAAGAGTCCAACTCCTGCCTCCAAAGCACGGTACCCCCTGCTGCCAAAGTTTAACATGGTTTGTATTCAAAAAAACAACCAGAGTGATACTTTGTGTAGGTTCGAATTCTTTATTCTGACATTTTACACATTTTTTGTGTTATATTAGATTGTTTGGCTCAACTAGGCCTTAAAATAATTCTGCTTCTGATGTTTATATAATAAATTTGAAATTTCCATGCTTTTTAAAATCTAATTAGTAACTAACTGTCGTGTTCTCACCTTGTAGATAGCTAAGAGAGATTGCCCTTATGGAACAATAAAGAAATCGCGAACCTGATAAAGTTGAACCGCAGGATAATATTCAGCTTTGCCATGTGGTTAGATTTATGCAAAATTTTATAGGGTAGGAACTATCTGGATTCGAAGGTCCCTGGCTTTCAAACCCCCTTCTTCTTTTAAAGCTTTTAATAAAAAGTTTTGTACTTCATTTCCATTATATTCCATGCTGAATAATAAATTCTTTCAAATTCTTGCAAATTGAGTTTCGGAGTGAGAACTTTTGAAGCTTTGTTCAAGCAAGGTTCTTCTCGATGATCCCGCTATAGAGATTATAATAGCATCAGTTCATCTAATATTTTTTGCTATATATGTTCAGTTGGTGGTTAACTCTGGAGATGACTGATTTCTTGGCTGACTACTCCCACATTCAGAAATATGAGTTCTTGATCTCATTTCATCAACTTGGAGACTATTGTTGTTTAAATATTAGTTGTTGATTGCTCATTCTGAACTTAATTGTTTGTTTTTTTCAAATTATATTTTGATGGTTGTGAAAAAAAATTTCCTTCACTGATTTGTAAAACAATTGGGAGGAAAAAAAATTCATGGTTTCGTTGTCAATACACTAAAGCTCCATACGTTTCTATGATTTCAAATTTGAAACTCGTTAGCCCTTATCTTTCTCCAGTCTCTATATTTATTTGAAAGAATGTGGTTCATCTCCATTGTGTTAATTATTCATAGTTTTCGCCATGGATTCTCTTTATATCAATGCATTTTATTAAAATGTATTTATATATGCAAACTTCAAGGTGCATATTGGAAGCATGTAATCTACACTGTGATTAAAGATATAGTTCTGCCTTAATTGTGCATCCCCATTATAAAAGACTCATATTGGCTGGTGATTTCTTTTGCTAAATATCCCTCATAATGATTTATATATTTTATTAGTTCTTTTTCCCTCATTTTGAATTTAGATGTCCTAACATATCTTAAGTATAATATCACAAATAAGTTTGGAATTCTCTGCAATAAGCAATAAAATTATATTTTGATCAAATTGGAAATTTGAATGTTAACCGCCCATTTTGTGTTCTGTAAAAATACGTATAGTGCCATTTTCTTTGAGGTCTTGTAATTTCATGTGCAAAAGGATGAGAGAACTCATAATGGCCACAACACCGGGTATGAATTCGAGCTCTGATTGATTTCATCTCTTCTTCTCATGAACTTCTGTTTCTATTTTAATTTTTTTTTATTTTGTTTGAATCTTTTTTCAGTTTTAATTCTAGCCCACGAGGTGTTTGATAATTTGCCTCACTAATTTATTGGACTTTTCCCCTTCTTATTCATAGGGTGGTGGTGCTGCGATTGAGGAGCAAAAATTATATTAATTGGCCATGTTCTATTTGACGAAATTTTATGATGACGATGGATTTTTCCTGGCAACAGCTTCTTTTCACCTTCTGTGCATGCTATCATGTTTTCTTATTTTGTTCAAAGGATTATTTTTCATTTTGCAATGATCAGAGTGCGGTTACCATTATGGAGCTCGGAGTGAGTGGTTTACTGAGAATAAGAGACTCTGCGCTTTCATCCAACGGCTCTGCAGGTGCTATATGTGTGTTTTTTACCCGGTGAGTGGTCATTGTTTTTTACCTGCTCTCTGTAAAATCTGAATATTTATTCATGTTCTTGTTTGATTGCTATTATAATTTTCATCTGCGTTGAAAAAATGTTCCAACATTTTTCTTTCAGGATATGCTACACTGGGATGCTTCACAATCCCCTGATTGTGTTGCTTTTCTGGTCCTCAACACTAGGCCTGGAAAATCACCCGTTTGTCACTTCTTTCCTAACCATAACCTTATTTTCCATCCATCAGGTTATCAGTGATTAATAATTTATGTTGTTAGTTGTTGTAAAATTAAACCTAACAGTAGTGTATTGCTAAAAAATGGCTCCTATAAGAATAAGGCAAATAATTGCACTTCAGTCATTCTGAATGGGTAACATTAAATTCATACTAAAAAACTTAAACAACCAAATAGCATCATTTATTTTACATACTCCATAAACGTGCTCTATATATTACATATCCCCTAATGTTGCCTAAATGACAAGCTATATAGTACATACGCAGATGGAAAAGAAATACAAGTGCAGTTTAGGCATATTTGGGGTTCTAAGAAACCTCATGATAACACAAAACAACCTCTTCTTAATATAACCGTCCACATATTTATAGAATTATGAAGGGGTGAGAGATTAGTTACTTATTTAGCTTACGATTATTGCCCTTGCATGATAATTATAGTTCCAGTACCACCAAAATAACAAGGTCTAATTATACGTCATTTCTCAGACCCCCCTATAAGAATAAGGCAAAGAATTTCTCAGACCCCCCCTTACTGCATCGCTTCCAATTGGCTGGTTCTTTTGGAAACTAAACTGAAATTTTTTGTGGAACCAGCTTGGTCTCTGCTTACAAATGATGTCCCAACTTCCTAATAATTACACCATAGGTACTTCTATATTACCTCTTTTAAGTTCATTACCTCTTTTAAGTTCATTGTAGCGATAAATGTGCATTTCAAAAGTTTTCTCCCTGCAGTTTAGGATAACTTTATTTTTAATCATAAAAAAGGCAGAGTGTGCCAGTTCTGCGTGCAACACCTGAAATTAAAATTAATTAGGACAATCAAATAGGTTTTCTTTTATAAATATTTAATGAATGACCTTGCAGAGGGTATACTAATCGGTTTCCATTTATTTTTTCTTGGGTGAGCATTATGGTGAAGCAACTAATATCATTAGTCTCCTTTTTCTCCTTCTCTTCCAAGACAACTGTATGTGTGGAAAACAAATTCAAAACATTGACTGAAAAACATGCTAAATTTTGTAGGCATGCTTACTCTTTCCTTTACCAATGCTTGATTTTTGTGCCTTATGAATAATATCTTTATAAATAGAAGGGCCATCAAATTCCTCTTTCTTAATGATCCTCCCTACATGAATGCATCCACTATAGCATCAGGCCCAAGAGGAAAATATATTTGATACAAAAATAATTATCCACTCACTTAGCTTGTTAGATCCCTCGACACCACTATTAACCTTAGAATGGACTGTAAATGAACATCATCAAATGACTTTAGGTATACTAAACATATGGGCACAAAAAAAACATAGAATGAACTCCTGCACAATACCTTTACGAAGGAAGTCGCCAACCAGATATATTTCCTCTTCAGATTCTGCAAGGAAAACCCAAATCATATAAAAGGGTTATTTTACTAGCCAAAGAATTTACAATTTTCAGAGACAGCTATCTTAAAATCATCAAAAGTATAGGATATATCAAAGGGATGTTGATAACTATTCTTTGAGAAGAACTAAACTTCGAATTGTGCATCACCTTCGTACTGAAACAAAGCATATTATGCTAGATCTAGGAAATGAATTTCATAAAATTGTTCCCACGAAGCACCAATAAACTTCAATCCTCCATCACCTAGATAATAAGTCGTCATAGGAAAATGCCCTTTGATAGTCTTTAAAATGTTAGCCTTTAAATTTGTGGCAAGAGAAGCATAGCCAAGTGTGGTTGGTAGAAACTATATCACAAAATTATAAATAGATTAATGACAATAAGATGGAAGATAATAAACTGGAAATTGGAGAAAGTAAACAAAATGTCACTGGTTGAATGTTGCTTACCATTTCCTTTTTCCCATGATTCAATTGTTGCAAGATATCTGGATGTTGATAGGACAGACATGGGCTCACATATCGAAGTTTTGCTCCCTTGCAGTGGAGAGGTCTCAGAAAGAGCTCTCCAGATTTAGGACTGAAACAGTGTAAGAAAGCCCCATCCTTTAAGGTGAGTATTTCGAACATGCTAACCATGAATTTTGGATCCATATACATAAGCCCAACCATATCTTCATATAATTCTACATTGCATGAACTTACTGGAGTGTGCAACATTATTTCTTTAGTAGAACCTATTATAAACTTCCTCTGGACATCGACAGAGAGCTTATGCCAAAATACAAATACAAATTCATTAAATTCATAAGGTACAATTAGCCATGCATGAATTTTAATAAGTGCACGGTG
>JAULKJ010179611.1:0-14352 GCA_032355405.1 Rubia balearica
CAATATCCAGTCATGATCGGCTCCAAATCTGGCTTCTCCGCTGACGGTGCTAAAGGGTTCTCCTTGCCCGAAGAAGGTGCTCCAGGTTTCTATTGCCCGACGGCGGTGCTAACGGTTTTCTCTTGCCCCACTGTGGTCCTCCAGGTCAAGCGGCTGTTTAGTGGCGACGCTAAACGGTCGGGGTTGTGCTCCAGGGGCAATGTTACTTTATTCGGTGCTCCGTATTTCGGGGCTCCAGAGGTGACGCTGGTCTGGGGGATGTGCTCCGTATTCCGGTGTTTGAGTGGCATTCACGGTGCTGCTCATGTTCACCGACGACGCTACTCCAGACCCGAGTTCACCATATCTTTGTCGTTCTCTCAAGCTTCGGTAAAGTGACTATTCCTTAGTGTTACCGAGTCTACTCAGAATTTGAGGCGGCCAACTCAGATCATGTGACGGCTAACTCAGAATCAACTCAGGACCGAGTCAACTCAACTCAGTGAAGAGTCAACATCTGGGCGACTCAACCAGAACGACTCAACTCGGGTTAAATAGAGCCGAATATTTTACCGGAGTTAGAAGGTTATGAAGGGTACTTCTCTATTTTATTTTTATTTCTCTACTTTTCATTTTTTATTTTTCAGGTGGGAGGCTTTTTAATTAATTTGTGTTTTCATTTAGTTTGTTTTCATTTAGTTTTATTTTTCTTTTAAAAAATGGGGCTAGAAATGATATGATTTTTTTGAATTTGGCATTAAATAAGAATTCTCTCTCTCTCAATGTTTGTTTTGCCGACAACCTGAGTCAGTAGAATTTAATTGGTTTCATATTTGATATCCAAAGAGACAAAAGGAGAAATCCAAGTCTGGGTCGTTTAAACAACGGACTTTTGGCGATACTGTTTTTCTGAGAATTTAATTCAGATTTGTAGGTTTTGGTCCATTAGGGTGCTACATCAATTACATTGTTAAATCGATTTAATTGGTTTTTATAGCCTTTTGGAGCCAAGTTAGAGTGAATTCTATGTATTATAAGTGATTTTTATACACTGACAAAATATTTTAGGCAATTCAAACGATTGGTTTCAATCTCCTAGTTTAGGAAAAGAGTTTTACAGGTTAAATGGAGATGGATTAGATGTTCAGTTGGGGAGTTTTAATTACTTCATTTCGATTGCTTTAGATGTTTGATCAGATGTGTGGACAAAAACACTTAGCGTGCGTATTAATTGATACTCCACTATTTTTGATTCTGATGGTAGTCTCGGGTCGATATTATTGTGGCTACAGTATGGAAACATAGGGTCAACCACTTATTCTTGGGGCCTTCTTCTCATTGCCACATAAGCTTACCGTTTAGTATTTTAATATTGATTAGGGCTTATGTGTAACTCTTTTTCAGCCACTGATAGTGTAGACTATAATTGTTAAATTATATAGCGTCTCAGTGTTATGGGTTAATCCCTCATCATATGTTGTAATCACACATCGTGAAAATTGAGCTTAATAGAAAAGGGAGAGAAACCTAATAAACCCCGTCCTAGTAACGGTTTAATTTTTTTTAAAATCAAAGTATTATATTTGTAAATCATATTTTGGATTTGGAAGTTTTGATGGTTCATCCATGCCATAGGTTATTATTAATGTATTGATAACAAATTTATGGATCTTGTCCCCAAATGGTATTTACCCTTCTTGTTGTTTAGTTTCTGGGGAAAAAACTAAAGTTAAAATTAAAAAGAGACGTTATATTTAGTGCAAAAGAGAAGTTATATATTTAGTCAATGTATGTAAATTTTCATTGCCACCTGTCAAAAGTTATGCATGTTTTACACGTTTCAGTTTTTAAGTTCCCCAAATCTCATTTTCTTAAACTCCAAGAACTTTTTCCTCTCACAAAATATTTTACCTTTTGCACATTAGATTATGGCTTCAAATTCCTCCTAAAAAATTCTCCTTCTTGATCAAGTTTTGCATGGAGCTTAGTACTCCTTAGGAGGAACTGCATGAATCTGACTTGCTTGATAGACAACTTATCACCATTCTCATTGTTGTTAGATACCAAAAATTATACTTTAACTTCTAAAAAATTGTAGAGAATACTAATAATATTTTGGAAAGTCCCGCTATGCATGTCAACGAGATAAATGTATAGATTAAAAGCATTAAGCAAATATACATAATTTAAAGCTCAAGTTGTGCTAGAATTTTTATCTCATATAATAAGATAGTTTTTCTCTATCTGCCAATATATGTATTTTTTATTTAATCTAGAATTGCAGTGAACTTATACAATTTTTTTCAATCTTAACGCGCACTACTTCAACTCGAAGTTCGCACTAAGTTAATTTAGGGAGGACATAATTTTTTCTTGAGAATGACAATTACAAACTGGAGATGGGAACACTCAATTCATTATTAATCTTGTTATCGTCACCTCGTTTTATGAATAGTAGGATTCTTTCACCCCCACGTTCTGCGGGCAATATAGATGGCATGAAATACACAGGAGCCTTCTGTGCATTATAGCAGCCGTGTTAATGTCAATTAACAAACCCATAGTTCTGTTAAAGCTCCCACTGAAGCAAGTGCTCCTCATAACAGTAATGTTCATGAAAACGGTACTTTTTTACTCCAGAGCATAAATTAAATATTTTTAACGTCTAAGAAATTGTAGAGAAAAATAAATAAAAATTACATACCCATGGTTATACTTTAACTTCTAGGAAATTGTAGTGAATAATTTTTTTTTTGTAAAGTCTTGCTATATTTGTCAACAAGATAAATGTTTATATTTAAATGCATTAACAAATATACATCATTTAAAGATCAAGTTGTGCTATGCTATTTATTTCTTACAATAAGATACTTTTTCTCTATCAGCCAATATATGTATTTTTTTTACTCTAAATATGCACCGAACTTGCACTTTTTAAAAAATTTAACCTAAATGTGCAGTATTTCAACTCGAAATTTGCACTAAGTTAATTTAGGGATCACACAAAGTTTTCTTTAGAATGATTATTACAAAGTGGAGATTGGAACAACCAATTCATTATTATTCCATTTATTATCACCACTTTTTAAGAATACTAGGACTCTTCAGCCCTTGCGTTGTACAAGCTGATGAGATGGACTGAAATCCCCGGAGCCTTTGGTGCACCATAGTAGCCCTATTAATGTCAATCAGCATGCCCATAATTCTATAAAAGCTCTTGCTGAGTCACAAGCGCTTGATCCAGCAGTAGAAAGTGTTCTCAAATGTTGCAATGTTCATGAAAATGATACATTTTTTAATTCTCAATCATAAACTAAAGATTTCAACAGTTTTATTTATGGATTTTATTAGCCATAGATATTGTACAACACAGTCAACCCCGCCATCTGAAAAAGATAGAAGAGAAAAACGAAGGGAAGGTAAATATGTGATGTCAGATCATTGTCAAATCATGAAGACGAGATGAACATGTTTCACCTACATTGTGATTGAATTTGTGTCGGGATGCTTTCTTTTCCTTCCCAATTTTGGTAGAATACACGTGCAGAATTAGGATGTTGGCAAGAATATTATCTAGAAAATCATACAAATAAGAGATTAAACAGCTACATAAAATAATCAATAATTTATACATTACATTACACACATAGCAACATATACCAATTCAGACAACAAATTTTAAATACAAAAATCATGGATATTTCCAACCGCAACTTCTTTTTAGGTAAAGCCTAGCCATCCCACTTCAAATTACAACTCCCGAGATTACAAAAACATACAATTCTAATTATATAGTTTTGACAAATCTAATCAATTTTTTGAGCAGGAAAATGAAAGAAAAAGAAGAAAATGAGCTCACTTGATCACATGATAGCTTGTTCAGTCCCTCCCTAACCTGTAAATGAAGAGTAAAATGACTCAGTCATTAATGTAGATAAATAATTAAACAGTTGGCACGCAAGGGTTTAATCAGAACAACTGAAAAAATCTTCAAATTATAGGATTATAGTTAAGGAAAATAATCAAACGGGTGGAAACCTAGAAGAACAACAACAAGAAAAGGCTTAAAATATATTAAAAAGTCATAATTTATTCCAAAGATGTATGGGCTGAAGAGCTTAGCTAATTTGGGATCAAATTTGGGTCATGATGTTTTTTTACCATCCCTTTTTTTGGTAGAATCCTCGTGTAGAATTTGGATGTAGGCATGAGTGTTAGCTAGAAAACCACATAAACAAGAGATTAAACAACTACATCAAATAATCAATAATTTACTCATTAAACTGCACACCGAGCAACACATACCAATTTAGACAACAAGTTTTAAGTATAAAAATCGTGGATATTTCCAATCACAGCTTCTCTTCAGGTAAAGCCTGGTCATCCCACTTCAAATTCTCAGCTCCAGAGATTTCAAAACCTTACAATCAAATTCTACAGTTTTGACAAATCTAATCAAATTATAAAGAAAAAGGAGAAATAGAGCTCACTTGGTCTCTTGATAGTTTGATTAGTTCCTCCCTATCCTGTAAATGAGAAGTAAATATGACTCATTCATTCTTGTTGATAAAAAGTTGGCACGTAAGGATTTAAATAAGAAGAATAATTGAAAAAATCTTACAAATTATGGGAATATAGTCGAGGTAAATAATCAAACAGGTGGAAACCAAGAAGAAAAAAACAAAAATGCATATAAATCATGGGGTTATAGTTGAGGCAAATAATCAAACAGTAGGAAATCGAGAAGAACAACAAAATGAAGATTATAAATCATAGAATGGCTTATAGGAATCCAATAGTGAACGGACCAAATTAATAGAATGAAAATTCGTATCAGTTAATTGAATACACGTGTAAGAAGGAAGGAAGTGATGTGCTTGCAGATGACACATATCGCATAGGAGAAGTGATGAATGGGAGGGAAAAAAGAAAAAAAGAATATATATATATATATATAATTTTTGACAAAAGTACTATTCTTGAGGAAAAATATTCGATTGATGCATTTAAGAGTTAGTAGATAAAGTTTGAAATATGTTTTAAAAATCGTTAGGTATTCAAGGTAAGCGAGTTTAGTGTGCCGAGTCCTGTGTTTATTTAAACAATTCTTGCAGAAACTTACCATTCATAATAACCTGGTTTAATTAATGAATGACCCCACTATGTTTTGGAAGGTTTTAACCCTTACAATATTATTTTCCATCCCTTATCTCCATTCCCAATATTCATTTTACTCTTTGTTATTGAATCTCCAATTTATTGGGTTTGAGTTTATTTAGATTTTATCCAATTTATTGAGTATTTACTGACTGTAAAAGCATTGATGATACTCTTTGTTTTAAAGTATTTGTATGAATTATGATTGTGTTATTTTTAGTAATCATATCTTCCTTTTTTTGTATTACTCCTCTGTAGTTCGTATTTTCATTTTGAAGTAAAATGCTCTTCTAAAGTTTGTTGATAAAAATATTTGTATCTTGTAAAATTTTCCGTTCTTTTCATCGGCTTTGAAAGATAAAAAATTGAAAAATTGTAATATTGTGGTTATAACACTGGAACATTTTCTGAAGGTGCAAGTTCGATGGTAGTTTTAGAATCACTTTCTAGCATTAGATCAAAAACTACTAATCTGTACACATTAACTTTAATTAAGACCGACAATGGCACGTGAACTAATTTTTGAATGTAGAAATATATCTTGTCTCACTTAGTGAACATATTTGTGGAATAATCTGCAAGGACGGATTTCAGAGAAGTGAATTCTTTGGTGCAATTGAGATTGCTGTAGTTTTGTGTAAATCAGACACATTGAATCACTTATTTCTTTAATCGAACAAACTAGTGAATTTTTGACTATAATGTTGGTGTTTTCTCTTGTTAAATTCTGAGTATTATTTTTGTATATCATAATTTTGATTTGGAAGCTTTGATGGTTCATCTATCCAATACATAAGTAATTATTAATGTATTGATAAAAAATTTAGGGATCTTGTCCCCAAATGGTAAGTGCCATTGTTGTTGATTAGTTTTTGGGGGAAAATAAAGTTAGAATTAAGAAGAGACGTTATATTTAGTGCAAAAGATAAGATATATTTAGTCACTGAATTTAAATTTCCATTGCCACCTTTTAAAATTTATGCACGTGTTACCCGTTTCAGTTTTTAAGCTTCACTAAACCTCATTTCCTTAAACACCGGGAACTTTTTCCTCTGACAAAATGTTTTACTTTTTTGCACATCAGATTAAGGCTTCAAGTTACTCCCGGAAAATTCTTCTTCTTGATCAACTTTTGCATGGATCTTAGTATTCCTTATGAGGAATTACATGAATCTGACTTACTTGATCGACACCTTATCACCATTCTCTTTTTTTGTTATTCGATACCTAAAATTATACTTTAACTTCTAAAAATTCTAGAGAATACTAGCAATTTTTTGAAAAGTCCTGCTATGTATGTCAATGAGATAAATGTTTAGATTAAAGGCATTAAGAAAATATACATAATTTAAATCTCAAGTTTTTCTATGCTATTTATCGCTTATAATAAGATAGTTTTTCTCTATCATCCAATATATGTATTTTTTTAATCTAGAATTGCACTAAACTTGCACATTTTATTTAATATAAACGTGCACTACTTCAACACAAACTTCGCACTAAGTTAATTTAGGGATCACACAATTTTTTATTGAGAGTGACAATTACAAACTGGATATGAGAAAAATCAATTCATTATTAACCCTGTTATCGTCACCTATTTTTAAAAATAGTGGATTCTTCAGCCCCCGCCTTGCACGAGAAATAGAGACGGGGTGAAATATACAGGAGCCTTCTGTGCACCATAGCTTCCATCTTAATGTCAATCAACAGGCCCATAGTTCTGTAAAAACTCCTGCTGAAACTGTAGTGACTAATATTTTAACTTCTGGGAAACTGTAGTGAATAAATTGTTTTTGAAAAAACCCCGCTATATTTCTCTATAAGATAAATTTTTAGATTGAAATGCATTAAAAAAATACATCATTTAAAGATCAAGTTATCCTATGCTATTTATTGCTTATAATAAGATACTTTTTCTCTATTAGCCAATGTATGTATTTTTTTTATTTACTCTAAACATGCATCGAACTTCCACTTTTTTAAAAAATTTAACCTAAATGTGCAGTACTTCAACTCAAAGTTCGCAATAAGTTAATTTAGGGTTCGCAGTTTTTTTCTTGAGAACGACAATTACAAACTGGAGATGGGAACAATCAATTCATTATGAATCCTGTTATCGTCACCTCCTTTTAAGAATAGTAGGATTCTTCCGCCCCTGCGTTGCGCAGGCAATAGAGATGGGGTGAATTACAAAGGATCATTCCATGCACCAAAGCAACCATGTTGATGTCAATCAACAAGCCCATAGTTTTGTAAATGCTTCTGTTAAGTACTGAAGCACCTGATCCTGCAGTAGAAAGTGCTCCTGAAAGTAGTAATGTTCATGGAAACAGTAGATTTTTTTTATTCTTGACCATAAATTAAATATTTTAACTTCCAATAAATTGTAGAGAATGATAAAAAAAAATTAGATACCTATGATTATACTTTTATTAATACAAAATTGTAGTGAATAATATTTTTTTTGGAAAGTATTGCTATATTTGTCAACAAGATAAATGTTTAGATTGAAATGCATTAAAAATATACATCTTTTAAAGATGAAGTCGTGCTATGCTAGTTATTTCTTATAATAAGATACTTTTTCTCTACCAATCAATGTATATTTTTTTTATTTACTCTAAACATGCACCAAACTTGCACTTTTAAAAAAAAATATAACCTTAATGTGCTGTACTTCAACTCGAAGTTTGCACTACGTTAATTTAGGGATCACAAATTTTTTTCTTCAGAATGATAATTACAAACTGGAGATGGGAACAATCAATTCATTATGAATCCTATTATCGTCACCTCTTTTGAATAATAGTAGGATTCTTCCGCCTCCGCGTTGCGCGGGCAATAAAGATGGGATGAATTACACAGGAGCCTTCCGTGCACCAAAGAAGCCATTTTAATCTCAATCAACAGGCCCATAGTTCTGTAAAAGCTCCTCTTGAGCACTAGAACACCTGATCATGCAGTAGAAAGTGCTCCTAAAAGAAATAATGCTGATGGAAAACAATTTTTTTTATTCTCGAGCATCAATTAAATATTTTTACTTCCAATATATTGTAGAGAATAATAAAAAAATATAGATACCTATGATTATACTTTAATTTCTAGGAAACTGTAGTGAATAATATATTTTTTTGGAATGTCTTGCTATATTTGTCAATAAGATAAATGTTTAGATTGAAATACATTAAAAAATATACATCATTCAATTATCAAGTCGTGCTATGCTATTTATTGTTTATAATAAGATAATTTTTCTCTATCAACCAATGTATGTATTTTTTTATTTACTCGAAACATGGACCGAACTTGCAGTTTTTAAAAAAACATTTAACCTAAATGTGCAGTATTTCAACTCGAAGTTCGCACTAAATTAATTTAGGGATCACAAATTTTTTTCTTGAGAATAACAATTACAAACTGGAGATTGGAAAAATCAATTCATTATTATTCCATTTATTATCACCCTTTTTAAGTATACTAGGACTCTTATGCCCCTGGGTTGTGAGAGCTTAAGAGATGGACTGAAATACCCTGGAGCCTTTGGTGCACCATAGAAGCCCTGTTAATGTCAGTGAACAAGCCCATAATCTATATATAAAAAAAGAAGCTCATGCTCAGCCACAAGCGCCTGACCCTGCAGTAGAAAGTGTTGCCATGTCCATGAAAATGGTCAAAATAATTTATTCTCGAGCATAAACTAAATATTTCAACAATACTATTTATGCATCTCATTAGCCTCGCCATCTGAAAAAGATACAAGAGAATAATGAAGGGTAGGTGAATATATGATATCAGATTATTGCCAAATCATAAAGACGTGATGAACATGTTTCACCTACATTGGGATCGAATTTGTGTTGGGATGTCTTTTTTTTCCTTCCGTATTTCGGTAGAATCCACGTGCAGCATTAGGATGTTGGCATGAATATTATCTAGACAATCAAATGAAAAAAAGATTAAAAATAATCAATAATTTGTAAATTAAATTACACAAAGAGAAAAATAAACCAATTTAGACAATAAATTTTAAATACAAAAATCATGGATATTTCCAATCGCAACTTGTTTTTAGATAAAGCCTGACCATTACACCTAAAATTCTAAGCTCCATAGATTACAAAACCATAAAATTCTAATTCTACAGTTTTGAAAAATCTAATCAAATTTTAGAGCAGGAAAATAAAAGGAAAAAAATAGAAAGGGAACTCACTTGGTCTCTTGATAGCTTGTTCTGCCCCTCCCTATCCTTTAAATGTAGAGTAAAATGACGCAGCCATTCATGTAGATAAATAATTAAACTGTTGGTACGCAAGGGTTTAACCGAGAAGAACAACTGAAAAAATATTTCAAATTATGGGATTATAGTTGAGGAAAATAATCAAACGGGTGGAAACCAAGAAGAACAGGCACAAGAAAAGGCTTATAAATATAAAATCAAAGGCATACTTTATTCAAAAGATGTATAGGCTAAGAAGTTTAGCTATTTTCGGATCGAATTTGGGTAGGGGTGTCTATTTTTCCTTCCCTTTTTTGGCAGAATCCACGTGCAGAATTTGGATGAAGGCATGAATATTAGCTAGAAAATCATATAAATTAGAGATTAAATAAGTACAAAAAGTAATCAATAATTTACACATTAAATTGCACACCGAGCAACTGATGCCAATTTAGACAACAAGTTTTAAATACAAAAATCATGGATATTTCAAATCACAGCTTCTCTTCTGGTAAAGCCTGGCCATCCCACTTCAAATTCTCAGCTCCAGAAATGTCAAAACCTTACAATTCAATTTCTATAGTTTTTAAAAATCTAATCAATTTTTTTAGCCGAAAAAGTAAAGAAAAAGGAGAAACAAAGTTTGATAGCTTGTTTAGTTATTCCCTATCCTCTAAATGAGAATTAAAAATGACTCAGTCATTCTTGTTGATAAAAATCAAACAGCTGGCACGCAAGGGTTTAAAAGGGAAGAAAAACTGAAAATATATTACAAATTATGGGATTATAGTTTAGGCAAATAATCAAACAGATGGAAACCACGAAGAACAAGAACCAAAAAATATGCTTATAAATTATGGGGTTGTAGCTGTGGAAAATAATCAAACAATAGGAAATCGAGAAGAAAAACAAAAAAAATGCTTATAAATCATAGAATGCCTTACAAGAATCGAGAAGTGACGAGACTTAATTTATAGAATGAAAATTCGTATAGGTTAATTGAAGATGCATGTAAGAAGTGGTATGCTTGCAGATGACACATATCGCATAGTATAAGTGCTAAATGAGAGGGGAAAAAAGAAAGAAATTTTGGCAAAAGTACTATTCATGGGGAACAATATCCGATCGTTGCTTTAAGAGTTTGTGGATAAAGTTTGAAATAAGTTTCTGAACTCGTTAGGCATTCAAGGTAAGCGAGTTTAGTGTGCCGAGTAAGTAGCCAAAGTCGTCATATGTGTATTTAGACAATTCTTACTGAAAGTTACCATTCATAATAACCTGGTTTAAATAATGAGTGATACCACTATGTTTTGGAAGGTTTTAACCCTACAATCTTATTTTCCATCCCTGATATCCACTCCCAACATCCATTTTACTCTTTTTTATTGAATCTCCTATTTATTGGGTTTCAGTTTATTTATATTTTATCCGATATATTGAGTATTTATTGACATTAAAGCGTTGATATAGAAAATAAGGGTAATATTGTGTA
The DNA here is from genome assembly GCA_032355405.1 of Rubia balearica. Lineage (NCBI taxonomy): Eukaryota > Viridiplantae > Streptophyta > Magnoliopsida > Gentianales > Rubiaceae > Rubia > Rubia balearica. Next base: position 10,848 of record JAULKJ010179611.1, read on the forward strand.
TTTGTATTCATGCTCTGGGTTACATTATATAGAACTATAGAGACCTAAACAGAAAAGAAAATCTAATCTAATTACAATTCAAAGCAATATTCACATAATTTTGCTTATTTCTTAATACTCCTCCTCAAGTTGGAGCATGGGGATCACAAATGCCTAACTTGCCAAGTAATGAATGAAACTGATTCCGTCCGAGAGTTTTGGTGAACAGGTCTACAGGTTGATCATTCGTGCGGACATGATGAGTAACAAGAGCATTAGACTGGACAAGATCACGGACGAAATAGCAATCAACCTCTATATGCTTCGTACGTTCATGGAACACTGGATTTTCCGCAATGTGAAGAGCAAATTGACTGTCACAAAATAGTCGCATAGGAGCAGAATTCACAACAAGTAACAGCCATAGCACGATACTCAGTTTCGGTAGAAGAACGAGAAACTGTAGGTTGCTTCTTGGTCTTCCATGAAATGGATAATGACCAATAGTCACAAAGTACCTAGAAAGCAAGCATCGTGTAATAGAACATACAGCCCAATCAGAATCACAATAAGCAGTTAACTGTAACGAATTACGTGAAGAGAGAATAAACCTTAACAAGGATGAATTTTCAAGTAGTGAAGAACTCGAATCACAACTTTCCAGTGAGAACACAAGGAGACTTCATAAATTAAGCAAGTGTGTGAACAAAGTAATTGAGCTCAGGACAAGTGATAGTCAAGTAAATGAGGTGACCAACCAGGCACGGATATTGCTCCATAGGTAAATCAATTGGCTTAGAAGTCGATAAACCTATGTCAGATAAGATATCCAGGGCATATTTCCATCGTGAAAGAAATATCCCATCCGATCTTCTAGCAATGTCTATACCCAATAAATACTTAAGTGTACCAAGATCCTTCATGTGAAAACAAGAGGTCAAGTATTTCTTAAATTCAGAGATGAGCGATGAAGAACTACCAGCAATACCAAATCATCCACATAGACAAATATATGCAAAGAAACTGAGTCACAAGTAAAAGCAAATAGAGAGTATTTTGCCTTACTCTAAACAAAGCCAAATGCTCGTAAAGCAGCTAACTTTCAAAACAAAGTGTGAGTAGCTTGCCGAAGACCATAAAGAGATTTCTGAAGGCGATATATCTGGCCAGAGGGAGCAGGATAGTTCGTGGAGGGCGCATAAGCACCTCTTCATGAAAATCGCCATGTATAAAAGCATTATGCACATCCATCTGATAAAGTTCCCAACCACGGATGCATGCAATAGATAAAAACAACCAAACCGAACTCATTTTTTTGCAACACGTACAAATGTCTAGGTATAGTCGATTCCTTCCTTCTGACGATTTCCAAGAACCACCAGACGAGCTTTATAGTGTTCAATAGTACTATCATATTTGAACTTGGTACGATATACCCATTTACATCCAATTGTAGTCTTATCCAGAGGTAGAGGAACAAAGGTTCACGTCTGATTGTGCCCAAGAGCATTAATCTCTGCAGCCATAGCATCATGCCAATGAGCATACTTCGATGCCTCAGAATAAGTAGTGGGATCTGCACTAGAAGTTACTACACCCAAAAATCTAGAAGGCGTACTAGAAAATATATCGCAATTTAGAAAATTAGTTAAATGATAAAGAGCAATTGAGTATTGTGATAACGCAGGTGTGATCGTAGCAGCGGGGGGGGGGGCGGAGAAGGGTACTAATATCAGCAACAGAGCAGTCATAGTCTTCCAAATATTTTGGAGGTCGTACAGAAGGAAGCAAGGCCACAGGAGGTGGCGCCGGAGACCGAACCGGTGAAGCAGGCGGCGGAGAAGAAGTAGGTGGAGGAGAAGCCATATCGGAGGGTGATAGTGAAACTGGCATAACTCCAGGAGATGCAGGAAGCGTGTGGTGACCGGAAACTGGCAATGCGTGAAGCGCGTGCGGTGGGGATGCCAGAGGCCCATGCAACACATCTAGGATCAGGTCGATCGGCGGCAAAGCAGGCCGATGATCTGGATTAGGGACCTCAGATGGTGGGTACTCTGTTGGCAGTGGGTATTCCGGCGGCGGTGTGATGTTCGGCATCCGCGATGGTAGAGTAGATGACATAGCGTACAGAAACTGGTCTTCATAAAATCAGCATCCCGATTATTGAAGAAGGTGATATCCTTTCTTTTCAGTAGGATACCCAAGAAAAACACATCGTCGACTCCTTTGAGTAAGCTTGTCACGATATCTAGGAATGTAAGAGGCATACCACAAGCAACCAAAAACTTTCTGAAGCTGGTAGCTTGGAGTATGTCCATAGAGTAACTCAAATGGTGTGCGACCATTAGGTTGCTTCGTTGGTGTCCGGTTAATCAGATAAGCAGCAGTGAGAACACATTCTCCCAAAAAATCAATAGGCAGATTATTTTGAAAACGCAAGCAAGAGCCAAATTTAACAAATGACGATGCTTGCAATCCACGCGGCCATTCTGCTATTGTGTATCAACCATTAATGTCTCAAAAATGATCCCAAATTCAGCAAAGTTGATCTCAAAGGCAGAAATTTTGTATCATTATCAGCACGGACACGACAGATATGACACCCAAACTGTGTCTTGATGAAAGAGCAAAATTTTCTAAATGTAAAGGATAGATCAGACTTAGCCACTAATAAATAAACCTAAATTTCTCGGGAATAATCATCAATTATAGTTAAAAAATAAAATGCACCACTAGAAGATGGTCTACGATAAAGCCCCCAAACATCACAATGATCAATTCAAACAAAGAACTAGCATTCGTAGAGCTCAAAGAGAAACTATGTCTTGTCGGTTTTGCTCTATGACTCACAGAACAAGGTATAGAAGTATTATTTGTGCTAAAATCAAGAGTAGGAACAGAAGAAAATACCATAGAGGATGGATGACCAAGAAGTTGATGCCATAAATTAGATGTAGAAACTGTAGCAACTGTCAAAACTGACTGCGAGATATGAGACTGAGCACGTATTTCCTGCAGACGAAGCCAATAAACCCCCCTGCTGTTCACCTACCCCAATCACAGTCCTCGTACTGATTTTCTGTAAAATGCAATGATTTTCAATAAACAAAGATGGACATTTTAAGGCAGACAACAATCTAGAGCATGATAATAAGTTGCATAATAGTGTAGGTACATAAAGCACATGAGTAAGAATGATATCTCCAAAGTGCAAAAAACCATATTGTGCAGCAGATGATAAATACCCATCATGCAGTAAAATATTAATATAATATGTTGCGGCAGTAATGTCAATCAGAGAACCTTTGTCACCTGTCATGTGATAAGAGGGTCCCGAATCGAGAATGCAAGGTAATGTAGGCTTACCTGACCCATGGTCAGAAGGGTAATTTAATTGATTAAATAAATTAAGGGCCGCACTCCATTGATCGTCAGACAGAGAAGGGCCAAAATCATATCGAACAGGGGAAAAGGTCATAACACAAATTATTTATTTACTTAATAAGTAAATAAATAAATTGTGGAT
>JAULKJ010179714.1:0-14351 GCA_032355405.1 Rubia balearica
CACTGTAATGGTGCATCTGGAGTTTCTGCTTTGAGGATTCAAGTCAAGGTGGAGATTTGTTGGTATGCCTTGAATACATATTAGCCGCTTTGACAAGTTGGTACGAGTTTGGTTGTAGGCCCAAAGCCGTTAGGGTTTAAAGTGGAGAGGATTATATATAGTGCCCCGTCCTTTTATTGTAACTCTAAGAAATATGATTGGTAGAGAGTAGGAAATCTGTAATTCAAGCCTTTGTCTCTAGTGGAATTCGATCTTGGTCGACCGTGGATGTAGCCAATTAGTGAACCACGTAAATTGTCGGTGTTTTGTCTTTCGCTTTATTTTTCTTACTTATTTTTTCTCGGGTATTCCGCACAAGTTTATGATGTTGTTGCGATGTGGAGGTGCGTTGTTTTGAAATCAGGAGAAAAAAAAATACAAGAACAGGATCGCTGTAAACCAAACATTAGGTTTTTACTTTAAATATTCTACCCAACGGCCAAAATCGTTGAATTTTTAGTTAATTTAAATGTTTTTAGGGCTGATATGCCTTACTCTTGCCCGAGGGGATACTTTAGTTAAATAATAAAAAACAGAATGAGTCTTTTGATAGGCGGCTTGGCCATAAAATTTTAGATAGACCAATTATTTTTTACCTTATACACTGCATTTGTTAAATTATATACAAAATTTTGAAATTCTTTTTTTCAATTATATATTTCTATATTCTCACATTTAGTACATATTATTACTTGTTTTAACTTTTAAAATAAAATATTTAAATTTTATAAAAAATTACAACATTTAAGGTAAAGACCACCTTGGATTGTACATAAAGTTATAGAAAGTAGTCTTTCTTGATACTTTCTCTAATAAAAAAATGTCACAATAATACACTTGTGGTAAACCCTGATTTTTCATAAGTTATTAGAAACTTTTATTTTTCCAAAATTTATTGCACAATAGTTTTTCTCAAAAGTTTGTGAGTAGGGAGTTAAAGCATCCACTGGGCTTCTTCCATGCAACATTTTATAGCTACCACAAAGTCGGCTTTCATCCAAAATCCCCCCATTATATGATTTAAATCATGTTTTTTTTCTTCGCCTAACTTATGAGTCCATCTCTTTCAAGATGGTTTTTCCATAAGTCATGAAAAGATCAAAATTTAAAGTGCAAATTAGAAGAAATAAAGATAAAATTTTTGGGTGGCATGAATCGGATTATAAACTTTATAACTACTACACGTTGCACAATAAATTTTTAATGTTGCAACTAAGACCTTTAACATTTTATTATTTTAATTAAATCTCATGTTTTCATAAGTCCATGAAAAGACGGTCTTTTCCAAGATTTTTACCTAAGTTATTAACTTTAATGGGTTAATTAAAAACAAATAAGATAAGAGAGTTTGTTTCTTGAAAGACGGTCTTTTCATAAGTTATGGAAATAACATGTTTAAAATGCAAAGTAAAAGAAATTAAGATATAATTTTTGAATTGAATTAATCGGGTCATAAACTATATAATTACTACACGTTACAAAATAAATTTGTAATATTGCAACTATAATTTTTTACCTTTTTATTATTATAATTAAATCTTGTCTTTCTATATGGATAGACGATTTTTTCCAAAACTATCTCCTAACATAACTCTATCTTTAAAATCATGGATCATGTTTATATTCCTTTTATATTTATACAATTTTCTTTTAATTGTTGTTCCAACAAAATTTATCAATAACTAATTAATACCCACAAGTGCAACTGATGAGTAACACTAATAGAATGCACAACAAATCTAGCCTAATAAAAATGAATAAATTGATTTTTTTTTTTGGAAAAAAACACACAACATCACAAATTGATGTTTTCGTTGTCCACATTTAATTCTTGCTACGGAATAATTTCGACACATAATTTGCTCGTATCTAATATGTTGAATTATATTTAAAAGCACGAAAAGACGTCTATGATTTTTTTTGAATTGCATAAGCTTTCTAGCACGGTTGATAAGCATGTCCATAATTGTATAGGCGGACCACTTATTTTTTACCTTATATACTGTATTTGTTAAATTATATTCTTAAATTAGAAATTTAGAATATTTATATTATATATTTTTATATTTTTGCATTCAAATACATATTATTACTTGTTTTAACTATAAAAATATAATATTTAAATTTTTTTAAAAAATATAACATTTAAGGTAAAAACCACTCTGAGTTATCCGTAAAATTGTGGAATGACGCCTTTACATAGACTTTCTCTTAAAAGAATGTTTATACAAACCCGGTATATATTCAAAATAAATTGTGTTTCTATATACTCATAGAGAATTTTGTTTCTCTCATCTCATACGAACAAGATTATAATTTGAATTAAAAATAAAAATTATATTATTGTCACGATTAACCTCACTCATTTAATAAAAAAAATATAAGAAATAAAACAATAAAAATTGGACAATTGTCTCACCATGCAAATAAAACAATAAAAACTTGGACAATTGGCTCACCATGCAGTCACAATGCAATTTATGGCCTTGAATGCATGTACTTGTCGAAAATAGGAATTAAGAACTAAAGAACTATCACTATTTTTAAAGCAATTTGCTCATAACTTGCATTTTAATATGAATTTGAATACATACAGCAGCGATCAGAAAAATATTTATATGGGTGATCGGAAAAATAGAATTATTCAGTTTCAATGTTAAGGACTCAATTTGAATTTGAAATTGAATTTTACTCCAGATCACCTTCATCACCATGCAAAAAAATGGGAAAATTTTAAGTAAAGTATTATGCACAAATATTTCATTCACTGTAGCAGTTAATGTTTGTGCCCAACTCGTGCACATGTATAAAACCATGTTGTAATCATCAATAAATATATCCAACGGAATATAATTCATAAGCATTACAAACCCGAATAAACAAATCTCACATAACAATAAGGAAACTCCATAATAATATTGGTCATTTTTCTCGATGAAACCGTGGTGGTAAACAATCCAAGAAACACAGTGTTGAATCTGATGAAGGACATAAATTTTCGTTCTGGTCAATGGTGCCTATAATGCCTCCCTTCTTTGTCAGGCGGTTCCAGGAAAGGCCTCTTTCACTACTCTTCCATCCTTGACATGCTCGTGACTAACATTCCGCAAAATCCATTTGAGGGAGCTGCTCAATAAAACTAAATAAGGATGTAAGAAGCTGTGTGTTTTGAAAGGCCGGAGACTTACAAGCAGTGATAGGTCAGGAACCTCCGACCAATCGTACGACAAGGATTTCGTGATTGATGAGGATAGCCATTGGATGTTGCAGGGGTGAAAAGGGCATATAGTTTACAACCTTTCTTTTTGTAAGCCGGCTGATTGATTTTGTAATATTCTTGTTTCACACTATAGTTTTTTTAAAATTTAAAATATGGGATGAATTCGCTAGTTCCAATTCACAAAGGGATTTCTTGCTTGGGAATATATACACCAGAGAGTAAGAAAAAGGTATCCTTGTTGTCCACTTTTATGGTAGAGAACTACGACAATAAGATTTAGAACATAGCATTAAGAAATGAGGAAAGAAAGGAGTTGGAGATGATAAGATGAAGGTAGAAAACTCAGTTTTGAATTTGTTCAGCACTTTCGAACATTTTGATAGGAAAATTAACTTGTTTCTTGATGTTCGTGATAATACTCAAATTACTGATTACATGAGTATATAATAAATTAAACACAAACATCCATCCATTTTATTTGATGCATTTACTTAAAGAATAATATTTCTGCCCGAGGTTTGCACACATAATGCACGTAAAATATTGTACTTTAATCTTGAATTCTATATCAAATAGAATGTAATTAACTGTTTTAATTAATAGAGTAAAGTATTAAAATGATTATAAATTTAGACTGAAAGTGCCAATATAACATTGAAAAACAAAAAAGGGTCAAAATAACTTTATGATGTATGTGTCGGGAACTTCTCACCGATAATATCGTAAAATGATTTCTCAGCCACCTGTAAAGCATTAGATTGCTAAAAAATCCCCGTTTTGCCCGCCACATCCTCCTCCATGAGAATCCCACTGATATAATTAAAAACTACATCGCTAAAATCGCACTCTTCATCTTCTGGATTGCAATTGGGAACATGGTAGGATAAACAATATTCAGAGGGACAGCCGAATCAGTCGATGGAAGGGAAAATCGAGAAATGCCATCGCCTTTTGTCATTTTCTCACCAAGTCCAATGTTGTTAATTGGAACAGAGGTTAGAACACCGCAAAGAGCTCTACTACCAGATCTAAATCAAGAGCTACTCTTATAGTCTTGGCATAATGATGTCCATCACCATTAGTTCCGCTAATTACAGTTTACAGAATCCAATTCCCATAATAAATATAAAAATCCAAAAATTGTATAAAAAATAGAATTCGAAACCCAAATGAAAGAATTACAAAATTCGCACAATCTTTATAGAGAAGTGGGAATTAGCACAAATGATTATAACTGTACAATTTATCAGAAAATTAGGATTATTTTGACATTTTCTCATTTTACAGTATTGTATTTAACTTTCAGCCTAACCTCCCTATATAATATTTGCATTAGAAGAATGTGCATTGTAATAATTTCTTTCGTCAAAACTTATGAAGCATTACTGATATTGATGCTTTAATGATTTTGTCTAGAACGGATAATTATCAAACTCTATCCACGACAAACACATATTTGTGTGTCGTTTATGCATGATGATGCACGCATACACCACACGCACGATATATTCATGCCGAGTTTATTATTAACAATTCTTATATTGAACTATACTACATGTGTGTGCATAGTGTACATATTAAATGTGTATTTCAATATTATTGTTGATAGAAAGTGAAACCCATAAATAATTGCGGCTGTATGTAATGATATATATAGTGAGTACAAATGGTATAAAAAGTAGAATTAAATATGGATCAATATACAAAACCAATTAGAAAGGGTATTCTTTTCTTATCTTGATTATAAATTAATTATATCTCTATTCCCCCCATTAAGCGAAGCATAGGACTTGTCGCAACACAAATCTTGGAAAGTAAGAAATCAAACTGAGAACGAGGTAAACCCTTTGTAAAGATGTCAAGTCCATAAAAAATGAGCAACCTTGAATTTGCTAGAAAACAATATCTCAAGCACAAAATGATAAACAATATCAATATGCTTGGCTCTCTTGTGTGAAATTGGATTTTGAGCAAGAAATAGAGCACTGTCACTATCACACAGCAAAACAAGAGGCACACGAGTCGGTACACGTAAATTCCGAAGAAGATTCATCAACCAAGCTAATTCCCAACAGTGTTGCCTATAGCACAATATTCTTATTCCGAACGAGGATGTGAGACTGTAGGTTGATTCTTAGCACTCTAAGACACTAGGTTGACACCGAGGAAAATGACATAACCGTATGTAGACCTACGAGTTTCAATACAACGAGCCTAATGATAGGACGTCAAATGTATATATTTTCTGAAGCACTAAACATCTCTTCTGTTATTTGTTTGTTGGAATATTGCTAGATTCAGACAGGTTTACATCATAAGGGGTTTAGATAATCATGTAGATCACCATGTAGAAAGGCATAAACACCTCCTCATGAATATCACTATGTAAAAGGACATTATGCACATCCATTTGATGAAGTTCCCAACCACGAATGACTGCAACAGATAAAAACAAGTGAACCAAACTCATCTTTGTGACGTTCAATGGTACCATCAAACTTAAACTTGGTATGATAAACCCATTTGCATCCAATCATAGTCTTATCCAGAGGCAAAAAACCAAGGGTTCATTTCTTATTTCGCTTAAGAGCATCAATTTCATCAGCCATAGCATCATGCCAATGATCATGCTTTGATGCCTCAGAATAAGTGGTGGGATCTGCACTAGAAGTTACTGAACCCAAAAATCTGGAATGCATACTAGAAAATTTATCACAATTTACATAATCAGTTAAAGGTTAAAGAACACCTAGGATAGTGATGGCGTAGGAGTGATTGTAGCAGTTGGGGGAGGGGGGGTTAACAACAGATATAGAGAGCAGAGCCATTCAGATAAGCAGGAGGTCGACAATCACGAGCGCTCTGTCAAGAAGGGGGCAAGTTAGCAGCAGGAGGCGGCACCAGAGCTGAAGTTAGCGGCGAATCTAGCTATGGAGCAGGCATTGCAAGGGACGAAGAAACCTTGTCAGCCAAAGGAGCGGTCGGTGGCGCAGGTGGTAGCGCAAGCCGGCAATCAGCTTCAGGGGAGCATCATGTGGTGGAGTGGTCGGCGATGCTAGCAGAAGCACTGGCCGAGGATCGATGGTAGGGGTCACGACATGCAGCGGTTGGTCGAGACGGGAATCCGACATTGGCAGAGTTGATGCCTGTTGTGAGGTGGTGATGCCGCTGGTAGTCACAGTTGGAGATGATAATAGAGAATCATAAAACCAAGTATCAGTGTGTGACTATGCAGTCTGAATAGATACGAATGACACAGCAAGCGGAAACTAGCCTTCATAAAATTTACATCTCTACAGTTGAAGCAGGTGCATGATTCCAAATCTTAAAGGCGATAGCCTTTCCTTCCCATGGGGTATCCGAGAAAAATGCATCTTCGACTTCTTGTAGCAAACTTATCACAATATCTGGGAATGTCTGAGGCAAAGCACAAAACACCAAAGACCTTCAAAAGTTTGTAGTTTAGAGTGCGTCCGTAGAGTAGCTCGAATGGTGTACAACCATTTATTTGTTTCGTCTATGTCCAGTTAATCAATGTACAGCAGTGAGAACACATTCTCCCCCAAAAATTAATTGGCAGAGAAGCTTGAAAGCACAAAGCACGATCCACATTTAACAATGACGATGCTTATGCTCTACATGGCCATTCTATTGTGGTTTATCAACTATAGAAGTCTCAAAAATAATCCCGGATTCAGTAAAGTATGATCCCAGAGGAAAATATTTTGTACCATTATCAGCACGGACACACTACTACAAACTAAGACTAATGTAACACTTTTCTAGAAACACTTATTTAAAATGTTACAATAGTTTATAAGGTGTTACTTAAACTTTTGAAAAATGTTACATAAATATTGAAAAGTGTTACTAAAATTTTAAAAAGTGTTACGTTAGGTATAATGTAACATCGCCTAAGGTAATTCTTGTAAAAGTGATACTTTAGGTGAAGGGGTCGGTGAACGGAGGTTGAGCGCAGAGGCGAGTAACGGATTTAAATTCATAGGTAGACATCAAAGCAAATCAGAACAGAGTAGTAACGGCAGATCGAATTAGATCAGTAGCAGGAGAATGATGCGACGACGCATGGAGGAATCCAACGGTGGCGCTTGACTTACAGTGGCGGCGTGTGGATCACACTTGCGGTAAGTACGAGGTCAGGAACTGAGATCAGCGACTGCAACAGCAAGCGGCAATCTAGAAATCAAGGAGCAAATCAGTGATGAATCGGATCAAAGCAAGTCGGTGCAGCGGCACGTGAAGAGAAGGCGGTAATGCGTGGATGGAGGATCTGCGTTGAGCTTCATTCGTGGGAAGATCCGATCGGCGGGAACTATAGGAAGAATGCGGAAATTGGTCAAGAGGTGCGGGAATCGTTGGACGTCGTTCGGTGGCAACCAGCAGCGGACGACAGCGCCTGTTGAGACGCGCGGCTGTTGATCGGTTGGCGACGGCTTTAGCAACGGAAAATATTTTCAGGGTTTAAGGAATTTAGGCTCTGATACCATGTAAAAAATAATGAGAATAATGTATGTTTGTATTCCTTATCTGGGGTAAATTATATATAGGTACAAAAGATCTATACATAAAACGAAAAGGAAATATAATCTAATTACAATTACAAATAATATTTTATATTCCTTAATAACATCATATGCTTAATTTAAAGTGTATCATAACTAAGTCAAACTAAAAAACATTTAAAAGAGAAAATCTCCTATTATACTGATTAAAATTAGATTAATTATTATAAAAAAACTCGGTTCGATAAATTTTAGTTTCAAATTATAATTATTAATATGTTACAATATAATATAATTTTAAAAAAAATTATATAAACTTTGATGTAATAAATAAAAAATAAAACATCAAATCAACCCATACATAAAATCATAAAATAATTTCATATAACGGTTAATTGACCTAAAACAATACTCGGTGAGCTTAAAAACTTTCCCAGTTTCTCATAAATTAGGAGAAAGATGGAACTTATTACTCTCTCTGTCTCATTTCAAATTGCAATTCAACTATTCATTTGTCAAAATCTCCTAATTAAGATTGACCCTAAAATTGAATTGGTATATAAACATAAATACTATTGTATGGTATATTGTCAGATTCGTTATAACCTATAATTTTAAAATATCAAATTTTCGTAAGTTTTAATTATCGTTAATGAAAGATATTAACGGACAACTATTTTTCAAGTCAGGTGTGAAAAATCAAAAGGTTAAGATTGAAATGGGAGAGAGGGAGTAAACATTTTCCATGAAACTCATCGTTATAAAGATCACCCGGAACGAATGAACGATGTGTTTACAGAAGAGAACAAATATTCACACTCGTTCTAGAGATCATTGCAACATTTCTCTATCCTATTGAAACCTCCAGGCTTTGCGGATTCTGACGTTGGATTTATTGAGCCTTCCAAAGATCATCACAGCGATGATAATAAATTTCCCGGCGGGGCTCAATCTTCCGGAAAATCCATAGGATGCAGCTTTGCAGTTGCCACCGACTTTAATTTGTCGTTTACAGCTATACCCCATAGAGAATCCAACATTTCCATAGCTTCTACAGATAGACAACCACATATAAAATGTTGAAGGTCAGAATTATGTTGGAACTATTTTTAATAAGTATTTCCGGTAATTATTTTGTATTAGAAATGATTTTTTTAATATTAACACTTTTTTATTGAGATATTCGTTCAGTTTCATTCATTTATCCTATTTTTAAGTTTTTTAATAAACTCTCTTCACTTATTCTGCCTATTTTAATTTATCTGTAAAATAAGAGTGTGATATTATTAAGAGAAAGGGTGTATAATGTAATAATTTATGTTACAAAAATATTTTATCTGTAAAATTTTATTTTAAAGGAAAAATATCAATTTCTCATTTCCCTCAAAAATATTTTTTAAATTATTATTTTATAGTAATACCTCCGTTCCAGAATAAATTTAAATAAAAAAGTCAGGGTGTAATTACCCGATGATCTCGACTACTATGCTGAGTAGGCTGAAATTGAGGGGGTCTTCCTTCATTTTCTCTTTCTCAGTGATGCATAAGAGAATTACGAAAATAACTAAATATGTGAGTTGTGAGAATAATAGATAGGAGAATATGCTCTCTGATCTATTATTCTTCTTTTGTTCTCCTTTGCTATCCTTAATCGGTAAAAAGCAAGTGTGTGGAGGTAGGTACCTGTCACATGAACAAATACACGGAGTCAAATATTGTCTTATCAATTGAAATTATAATGCAAATATTATTATAGAGAGTTTGAATATCATCTCATCGATTGAAATATGATAACATTATAATTGTATTGTGAGTGTGAATCTCATTCGAAAGAAGAAGATGAGAATTTTATTGGGGTTTCTTTTAGGTTGGTGCCTTTTTTAGAAAACCACACATTATTACACAGAGAAATAATTAACCATGAAACTTTTGAACTTGAACTCTAGTAGTAATGAACCACTTGAGGTCAAGAATCGGCCATGTCACTCCAAATACATATAATGGACGAAATTATTTCCAACGATGATGTTGACTAATATCTCTTTTTTGAAGGGAAAAAAGAAGAATGTGGGACCTTCAATCATTGAATTGTAAACGAGAATACCCAAAACCTTTTTTGATATTTTGATTTCAATATTGTCTAAAATTAGGTTTCATATTTTCGCTATTTATAAATATAAAAATATAACAGCCTAAATAAATTGTTTCTTGATTCATGCACTTACTTTCTGAGTGTACGCGTTAGCAGATAAACAAGATAATCAATTTCCAGGTACTATCATAGATTTGGATGTCTCTTATCAAACTCCCTCCGTTCCAGCTCAAATTGCACGAAATCTTTTTCACGATTTCTAACACACGTTTAACCATTAATATATTTAACTACATATTATATTGGTAAATGAAAAGTAACTTTTTAGAAACTACTTATTATGACGAATTCAACGATATCATTTACAACAATATTATTATTTATATATTTATTCAAATATGTTGTCAAAGTTTTCTTAGTTTGAGTGAATCTTTGATTCCTTGTACTTTGAGATAGGACGGAGGGAGTAATAACTTCACTAACAACACTATTGGAATTTTCACTCGACACTGTTTGAGGCATCAATTCTTTAAGATGAAATATTCCAAAAGGCTATGCGCCAGCCTTGGGCGCCTCATCCGCCTGACACCACAGGATTGGATGGGGAGTTAAGTCACGGTACCCAGCGCCAGGAAGCAATTGGGCCGGTCCGTACCCGGTGGATACACAAGGTGCCGGAAAGAGAGCCAGGGGAATAAACCCCATAGCACCCCCAAGACATCCCCACACTGCGCGCCCCGAGTTTCGAACCGTGGATTCTATGAAATATTCATTCTTTAGCAAAAAGAGATATCTCATGAAAAAGTTTGGAACTATTGCTCCTGATCAACGTGATCATAGCAAAAAGAGATTTCTCATGATAAAGTTAGGAAATAATGCTCCATTCATTCTTGACACTGTATGAATCATTTTTTTATACAAGTTAAAAGGTTTCAGAGAATTAAGTAGACGGAGTAAAAAGATTAATGATTTCTGTCAGAAAATAAAGTACTCTCTCCGTCCCACTTTAAATTATTTTTTTTTTTTTTACGGTATTCAATGAGCATATTTAACCATGAATATCTCTAATTACATATAATAATGTAGCATAAAAATTGATATTTAGAAAATAGATGTTAAGACAAATTTAACAATATTGCACATGATATATTTATTATTTATATATTAATTTATATATAGGGTCAAAGTTTGTAAAATTTGACTCTCAGAAAGTAAATAAGTAATTTAGAGTGGGACGAGGAAGCATATAGCAGTCTTAGAAAATAGACTTAATAAAAGGCGTAACGGTCTTAGACGCAAGGATTACTTACATCATGACTACAAACACCACAATCATGGCTGGTGTGATTAAGGCAAGATCAACAATGGATTCTCCGGCATGCCGGGAGTTCACAACTTGAAATAACGAACCCACCACCTTCTCATAAGCACTCAGCCCCGCGGTGGATTCCGACCGCCACTCCAGAGCCAAGAACGCCACCAGTTGAACCACCACGAACCCGAAAGCAGTCAGCGCCAGAAAAATCGAATGCAGCTTAGAGTAAAGATGACCATACCCCAATGCCTTGGGATTCTCTAGCAAGAATGTCATCTCTTCTCTCTTCGTGATCTTACGCAGGATTGATATGAAGACGCGAAGAAAGGCCGGGTAGAGAGTGTTTCCGAGGAGGATTTGTGGGATCAGGATGAGTAGAAGGCCAGAATTTCTCTTGAAAACAATCATGTTTTCATTTGTCGGAATGAATCCGCAGTTGGCGAAAGTTGACACGGAAGTGAAGATGGCGAATGTTGCCAGATTCAGCCCTTTCTCGCTCAGAACTTCCCTGGCACTTTGGATGATCGCAAAATAAGTGAGGATCATTGCATAGCCAAGAAACTGGACTACAAAAAGATACCATACAATGAGAGAAGATAAAATCCCAAAGCAACCCTCCTCCAAGGGCTCATGTGGCTCTTGTTTACCAAGCTCAAGTTGGTCATTTTGATCAATTTCCATCTTTCGGTTTCGAGTTTTCTTGAACTTGATCAACTGAAGTCCAAGCAAAGAAGTGAAGACTTCTCCTCCAAGAAAAATAAAAACAGACATCAAAAGGAGTTGCTCGTTAGAGAAAGCCTCCATTTCTACCGTCGACATACTTGAAACCGTCACGGAAGATACCGAGGTGAAGAACAAATCAAGGTCCTTTGGAACGAAGGAGGCGGTTTTCGGGGTCGAAAGCTTCAAGACAATGAACCCTAATGTGGAAATGGTAATGAAATAAGTGAGCTCAATCCAGAATGGACTTGGTTGCAACACTGGTACTCCAAGGAAATGGGAAAAGGAGTTGAAAAAGCATGCTAATTTGGTCTTGGGATTAGGGTTAGGAGGATTGCAGGGCTTCATGTTGTTTAATTGTTGGTGGTTTTGAGTGGTATAGCAGGATCAGTTGGTTTGATTGAAGGCAATATTTATAGTGGAGATTGTTGCTATTTCCAGGCAAAGGGATCGAAGCTAATTAATTCCTGTTATATTAATTAATTAAGGATATATGTTATCTCCATTACTTTAGTTTAATTCATTTTAGTTTAATTTACTTAAGTTTGATAAAATTATAAATTAATATACTTATTTTTATTTTAATATATAGCCTTTATTTTATTATTTAATTTTAACTCCATTTAATTCAATTCAAATAACTAATGGACATGGTATGATTGTTTGAGAGTTGGCCCATTTGATGTGATAGTATAATGGGAAAGTATTTAGTGGAAACAATATTTTTGTGCTGGAATTGCAACACTTCATAAATGCATCATTTTTATTATTATTTAATAACTGATACTAAGAGCAGGGGTGGAGCTATCTCTATGTAAAGTAGGGCAATTGCCTTAAATTCCTTGGCAATATATTTGTAGCATTTGATCCAAAAGAGTTGCATTTTGTCTAACAATATTTGATGAAACCTTGTCTTAATGTATTACAACAATTTTGGGATTTCTTTGGACACCCATTATCAGCGGCGGAACTAAGGGGTGAGCCGGTGCCCCCCCCCAAAAAAACTCCGGTGACTACCCTAATATTCCTCCCCCACCCCTGCCCTGCCCTGCCCAACTCAGCCCCTCCTCAAAATTCCTTCTAGTTCCGCCACTGCCCATTATAACACTTTAAAAAATCACGTTATAACGTGTTGCAATAATTCATTGGTGTGGCGAAAATAATCAGATACAATCTATATAAACGAATTAAAAATATAGCCAAAATGCACTGAATTAAGTATTCTAAAGAAGAATAGTTGTCATTCACTGTCTCAAACTAGAGCTAAAATAACATTTTTAGCAACACTTAATTATAAATGTACTGAAAATCTTTAAAGTGTTGTGTAAATTTTGGAAGGCGTTGCATCATATCTAAAAATAATGTCGGTATAGATAAGTATTTCATTAATAATGTCGGCAAAAATATTGCAATAGCTTTGGTGTAACACTAAAAATAACGTAGGTATAGATAAGTATTTCATAGCCTTAAATTTTGATAGTCGTACAATTTAGTGACCACAAAATTTGATCTCTTTTAGCTACATACTCCCACCGTTCCAATAGTAATGACCTATTTATTTTTTTACGATTTTCAATGATTATATTTAACCGTTAATATTTTTAGTTATATATACCAATTTTACATAAAAATAATATTTTAAAATATATATTAAAATGAATTCAATAATATTTCACATGATATTTTTATTATGTATACATTAATTTATATTTATGGTCAAAATTTATCGAAATCAACTTTAAAAAATAAATATGACATTGCTTATGGTACAGATGAAGTATTTTAAAAGATCTTTTCCGTGAAAGAAATGATGAAGAGAAAGAGATGGGTCGTGGGTGCCTCGTGTCGCGGGTGGGTGGCTTCTAGTCCTTGCCACGCTGTCCATGTTACTTCACTCCAATTCTTTTCATTTTTCAATTG
Organism: Rubia balearica; assembly: GCA_032355405.1. Lineage (NCBI taxonomy): Eukaryota > Viridiplantae > Streptophyta > Magnoliopsida > Gentianales > Rubiaceae > Rubia > Rubia balearica. The sequence continues at coordinate 13,830 of JAULKJ010179714.1, forward strand.
ATGTAGTTATCCCCACTTTCCATGTATACTCCACACAGGTCATATGAGGTGGGGGCAGCAAATGGTATTATTAAATTTCAAGGTATATTGGAGTTTCATCTCAAAATCAGTTGGTACTAAGTGAATATGACTCAAAATCTTATATGTAAGTTATTATCTTTATAAGAAATTAATGTGGGATACATCTTTCAACACCTCCCTCACGTGTTAACGTGGAAACACTCTACAACTCATATCGGACGAAATTAAAGGGGGTCTACACATCGGCCAAATAAATCCAACTCGGGACTATGTCTTAAATAGTTGACTCTGATACCATGTTAAATTGCAAGGTATCTGGGTTTTCATGTTAAACCAATTGGTATTAAGTGGAGGTGCCCCAAGACCTTATATATTAGTTATTATCCTTATAAGAAACTGATGTGGGATATATCTTCCAACACGTCCCCTCACGTGCCAACGTGGAAACACTCCACGACCCATATCGGGTCAAATTAAAGGGGATCCACACATCGGCTCAAT
>JAULKJ010179929.1:0-14349 GCA_032355405.1 Rubia balearica
TTCTTCTCATCTTCAAGTTCTTCATTTTTTTTCTTCAACATTTAATCTCTTCCAAACCCAATCACTTCCAAAATATCCATAACACTACATAAATTAAAGAATTAGGATATAAAACACATGAATTCATGCTAACCCTTTAATTGATAAAATGTCAATTTCTCTCCAATTAAGTACCTGATCTATTACAAAATTAGATTTCAAATATGTTTAAAATGGGATATAAATTGAACACATCACCCGCCGCCACCGACATTTGCGCCACCTGCGCCAAATTATGTGCGATCCTATAACTGCTCCATCTCCTATACCTCAATTCTCTCAAAAATTCCGTTCATTATCCTCGATGTATGAATCTCAAGAAACCTCTGTGAATTATCCATCCACCCTTTCTCAGAACCAAGTAAAAGGAATTGCAATGGTACCGAGGGGCCAATTCCGCCCTTCAGTTCTATAGTAACCTTCATTTGCCCCGATGATATGGCAAACCCAGCTTGAGTTCCTTCAACGATAAGAGGGTCAAGCTAGGCCCTACTTGGACCTCAATCGGATCCACACCTACAATATATAACATAGGAATGGTGGCCATCTTTCTTTTCTTCCTTCTTATATAAGGGGATTGAACTTCATCACATGTATCTGTTCCCTTGATTCTCACCTCTCACTCCTTCGAGTAGTGGCTATGGAAGTGTACATAAACCAAGAAATCTAGATCTAACTTAATTGGTCCCACTGGGCGTGCTAATTGATGCGTCTGAGACCCGATCCAAGTGCACTATGGATTCCTTAGCCTTGATCTGCAAGAAAGAAAGTCCAGAGTGTTCCAGGGGGGAAACACTTGGATGCCAAAGTCAGTCTTGCCTGTCAAGTAAAAGAATCATGAATGAATAAAATAAATGACATACATCTGTATTTATACTACCTAAACCCTAATAGTGATGGTCTATAACTGAACCTCCTCTTTATTGCATATTAAAGATCAAGATTGACCCATTTTCTAAATGGCTTTTTTAGGCTATCCTGGCCTCAGGTTATTAGTAAGGGTATTGGGCCTAGCGGCCCAGCCAGAATTGGACTAACTTATCATCAAAAAGGGGGAAAATATTTTCAAGAAATTAAGAAAATATGAGATTAGCATGCACAAAAACCTAGAAGAAGTTATTTCCAGGAAAAGTCCATCGCAACCATTTGCACCTTAGTACTAAACTATGTCAGAAACAATGCCTCTAATTCATGTAGCTATTATTCATGAATCACAGAGGAACAAACAATGCCAATAAGAAGGGGGAAATATAGTATATTATTGTGGCAAATTATCAAACACTTATGAGCCAGAATTAAAAATGGAAAAGATCCATACAAAAAATAAATTAACCAATAAAAATAGACTTAGAGGTTCATCAGATAAAAGGATGAAATAAATTAGTCGCGGGAGAAAAGAGGCAACTAAATATCAAAAGAATATAATGAACCCAAAGAAAGGGGGGAAATATCACCTTCGGAAGAGATAATGTTGCTCTACTTGATATTGTGATCCACAAGTAGAGCATGAAGTGAATGGGCACATGCAAATTGACACGTATAGAAGAAGTGAGAAGGTAGGAGGTGATAAGTGGTTTGGAATGGAGACAACAAGGAAGGAAACGGACGAAAAACTGCGTCTTTGTTGATGAAAACTGCAAACGGAAAAACATTGTGGATAGTTATAGTAAATATTCTTGACTTTATTAGGATTATTTATACCCCACATAAATTTAAGAAAATTTATTTGCTTTGCTTTCCTTCTTCCCATATTCCCTTTTCTTTCTCTCGCTCTCTTTCTCTCACACACTTACAAACCTCGGTCATTAAAACAACGTGCGAGTAAGTCTTACAATGGAAATCCTCCACCGATACCATTGTGTTAATGTTTTCCTGAGAATACTTTAAGGAAATGAAAATACAAGGATATAAAAATTGGAAGATGAATTTTTGAAGACTCTTCATGGAGGGAGTTTTTTAGGCGAAAAATGGATCGGCATAGAAGCAATTTTCTCAAAAAGGATATACACTTGTGACAATTTCTCTAATTTTTGGCAAAAATTTTCCCTCTCATCCCTTTTTGTTAAATTTTTTAAAAATTTGATAATATATTTGGGTTTATAGTGTTCCCATACCTTTTCTATTAATATCCATTTTGCACAAAATGCAATTACAAGTAAAAGATGTTATGAGATAAACTCATTTACACTGAAGCGCTAATTAAATATTAGTGTTCAGATCTAAGGCTACAGTGGCTAAAAGAGATACATACACAAATGCACTAGTCGATATTATAATTCTAGCCAAATGCCTACATGGCAATAAAAAGCATAAGTCAAACTGTGTGACTGTCTAATTGTACCCACCCAAACCACTATATCACGGTGAAGTATCAAGAGAAACGCACGCAAAATATTCCATTTACACTTATGATCAAATATCAAGTCAATCAAAACAAAGAAAAAAATGAAGATTCCCAACTAAAAATCCAGTCCGTCTCCATTTAACCCGTTCAGATTATTTCATATACTAGGAGAATAAAATTGGTCATTTTACCAATATACTATTACATCGGTGTATATGAAAATTAATAATGCGCAAAATTAACTCTAACTTGAATCCAAAAATAATACCAAATAAATGATACTTTAATGGATCAAGTCTACATATCTGAAAAATTCTCAGAAAAGACGGTATTGCCAAAAGTTTGTTTTCTAACAATTTTGGCTTGGATTTCTCCTTACCGTATTTGAAAATTTAGACACATGTATGAAATCAATCAAATTTAACGGAAATGGGACGCCAGAGAAAATTACAAACATAGTTAATTCCTTATTGACACTAATTTTTTTTTTTTAAAAACCATTTTTCAAAACACCCATATATAATCTGAAAGAGCAGCAAAAATAGGGGGAAAGGTGGCTAAATGAAATGAAAGAAACAATACCAAAATAAAGGCCTCCCACACCGAAAAGCAAAAAATGGCGTAGAAAAATATAAAAAATAATAATGAGAACTACCCCTCCATTTGCTAATATCTCGTCGGACGACTTTCGTAAACTAGTAACCTCACCGAAAACTTCTATTGGCCAGATCTTTAAAACTCAATATCCTCTTTGACGCTATAATCTAGAAGATACATTGGTGGAAATGACATCATTGCGCCATTAAAAAACCAAGGAAACCTCCGTTCACCATTGCGAGCTTGATGTTCACAACCAAGTTGAGCCAATTTAACTTAAGTCGAGCTCTACTCATTCAAGTTGTGCCAAGTTAAAATCGGATTGGAAAGATCATACACAAGTTGCGCCGAGTTAAAATTGGAAACTCCTACCAAATCAAATCTGAGTTGGTTCAGCCCGAGTTAAATCTGATTCACCAAAGTTGACCAAGTTACCCCGAGTCAAGATCGAGTTAGCCTGGTTATTAACCCAAGTTTGTCAAACATTCCAAGACCGCTGAAAAACTCATAATGCTATCGATCTCACTTTGGGCTAAGAACTCTGATCCTTCACCGGGATGAGAGCTTGAAAAACACTTATCTTTGCCTTCGACTAAGTAGATCTGGAGCAGCTGATTCCATATCTTTTCTGAAACCTAAAAATTGCGTTCAAACTCTGTCTCCACCGGTTTGCGCCTTCAAGGAGATAGAGCAGTTGGGGAGGGTGGGATTGGGGGGAGGCCGCAGGGGTGGTGTTCGCCACCCCCACCCCACTCCGTCCCAAAGAAGTAGAAGCTAGGTTTTTCTTAAGGTGGAGGGAATTTTAGAGAGAGTAGGTGGAGGGGACTTACTCTAAGGCTTTGAAATTGGTAAAAAAAAAATGAAAAGGACAAATGTTGTCCCTCTCATCTTCAGTCATTAGTTGTTCTGTTCTTCTTCAAGCTGAAATTTGGTTCATATGTTGTTTTTTTCACATTAACCATTGGTTCATATGTTGTTCTTCTCATCGTTGACCGTTGTTTATGGTGCAGATATTTTAGTCAATAAGCTTGAAATTTTGATTTACCAATTATCTAATATAAACCGTTAAGTTGTTCCAATTTAACCAAATATATTAAAACATAAAAGTTGACACTGAAGATCTGGTTACGTGGTTTGTTGAATTCACCTACATTTGCGGAGCCATTTCGAGTTAACTATAAATCCACTAATCAGAAGGAGAAAAATAGAGAGTATCTCATACACTAGTACTTATCTTTACTAATTATAAGTGGGGATTTCGCAAGCTCCAATTGCTACTGATCAGGCTTAATTAGACTCCCTCTTATCTCAAAACTCGTTGACGCTGGATCTCCGTCTCCCGAGAAATTATGGTATACGGTTTTGAACTCTCAAAAATATTTAGAGACATTTCGAAACACGACAAAGGCTCTTGAGTACTTTCTCAATATGAAAACATTGATGCATATTTTCTTAATGAATTTCATAAGTAGCTCAGCAGAATTATCCTATTTAAACCCTGTTACACGCATCAATATTCCGTGCATTCTGATTACTAAGCATATCAATCAAATCCAATGAAAATAGGAATAATGAAATTTAATCCCGTAAGTGTAGGAGTAATTTATATCAAATCCAATCAACTCAAATCCCATAAGGAAGAGGATTATTTCATATCAATTCTGATTTAATTAAATCCTGTTTAATCTCATAAATATAGGAATTGATTCAATCAACTTTCATGTATAGCGTGAAAGTTATAATTCGACTTGGGCCTTTTGCATCATGGGCTTCTCTTGATGTTTCCACACAAACTATTCCATATTTGACTTTATGCATATTTTCCCATAAATTTCCAATTAAAACACATGCAGACTTTAAAAAATCTTTGATTTTTATTACTAATATTTATCGAAGATGTCGTTATTGGGGGGTGGATGTTGGGGTTTGTTGGCGGTGGAGTAGCTGTTGGTTGATGTGTTTGGTGGCAGTGGAGGAATTACATGGTGGATGATGGTGTTTGGTGGACAACTAACTTATGCCGAAATAGTGGCACCATCAAAAGATAGCGGTCGTTCAAGGTTAGTAAAAACAAAGAATAGAAGTGAAAACCCAAAAATGATGACGGTAGAAAAAAAAAGAGTTCATCTATTGTGAGACCGCTTAACAATTAACCTAGCCATGTCAAATCACATTTTTAAAGTTTCTGGGGTCAGGCCATAATTATTTCAATTTCAGGGTGATGGAGGAGATTCCTACTAAGTTGATAGTTCTCGGGATTGGCTTGATGAGAGTTCCTCTGGTGGACACCTACAAGAAAGTTTCCCGAGGATGTCCCCGAGGAGGAAACTCGGACGCCCAAATTAGTGCATGTGCATTTCTCAGGTATGGTATGTTAAGAGTTACTTACCTTTGTCTAGTGTTCTGAATCTTTATTTATAGGCCTCTTGATCGTGCGATCGTGGCTCGCGTAATGTGTTCCCCTTATCTAGATCTTGGTCTAGTACAAGGTGCCATGGCGAGGGAGGCTTTTGTGCCTTTTCTCAGATCAGCTATTTGCCAGTGTGGTGGGCTTGGTTCGCTTTTGAGTAGTTAGCAATCTTGTTGTTGCGTGAGTTGGTTCTTATGTTTGGATATCACAGACTAAGTATATACTAAGCCTCTCTCCCTCACATCCGTGAAGTTATGAAATGCGTAGTGCAAATAGATTTTTTTTAGTGAACCAATGAATTTTTTTCCTAGGTGAGAGGAAAAAAATGTATTTTTGGGTTGTTAAAAAAATGTTTGGTGTTGGCACAAAGTTATATATGAACTCGTGGGGAGAGAGAAAATGCTTAACAAGGTTTATGGTGGTATTTTGTGCATGTTGACTAGTATCCCTTTATCTTTGGGTGATGGTATATCTTATCTCAAAGATCGAGGGTAATGTTGATATGAAAGAGAATGGACATGTGTAGTAATAATTTTAGGACACGTTTAACGAGTGATGACCCTTATTCATAACTGACAAAGTTACATACTGCCTCGAAAATGTGAGTTTTCAAAATGCGACTTTATATTTTTGGGTCCTATGATGAGTATGAAAAGGCTACGTGTTTATAGATCTTACCTTATTTTATTTAGTTTGCAGAGATATCATTAGATCTTGTGTGGCTATTCACTAGAGTTGTCGTTGATTAAAAGTATTATTTTGACTTTATCTTTTCTTTTCCAAATATGGTGGTTGTGTGATCTGAATCTTCATCCTTCGCTGCTCAACCTAACATGGGTGATAGTGGGGGTGGCATGTAGTGATGCACTCTTTGGGGATGAGGTGATCATCGGGGAGGGCGAAGAGGTAGGGGAGGGGTAGGCACAATATAGATGATAATGATAGTGTAATGATTGAGAATACTTTAGGAGCTCTGGAGAAGAATCATCCGTTCTTGGATGGATGTGAATAAGTTTGACTGTTGCCGGCAAAAGGGTGTGGAACCCCCCCTTCCCCGCTGGTTATTTTGGTGTATACGAGCATTATTTCCTATATAGACTGACTTCACCCATCCCAAATTTTGTGATGGCTCTTTTAAAGGTTTACAAATTTGGTCTACCCAACTCCATCCGAGGGGGTGTGGCCATTATAAGTGGGTATGTGGAAGTGTGTAAAAATGATGGTAGGGTGGTAATGGTGGATGACTTTATAGGGGGTTTTAATTGTTGAGTAAGGGGAATGAATAATTATTTATGTTTTATCCTAGTGTTCATGGGGTTTAACTTGTGATGTATTTTCCCAGCAAGTGTGGGAAGTGGAAGGAGAGGTATTTTTTTATGTTAAGGATGTGGAAGGCAAACCTATGCCTTTATGGAATTCAGATGTTCTTATATATAAGTGATTTTGACAAATTAGGAAAATATACGAAGGGGAGCAGGATTAAAATAGACTTGGTATCACATTCCATGAAGATAAGCAAGCCCAGGAGGAAGTGAGGTTGTCGCGTTGAATAATATCATTATATGTATGTTTAATTCCATAAGGCATGTGAGGTTTATTTGATATCTTTTGATAATGATTATGTATCATTATGCATGAATGATATTGTAGAACATTGACGTGCTTGGGCTGGGTAACAAAGGAAGAGAATTTGAGGAATGATATACCGATTTTCAATAACACTTGGTATAATAAGAAGCCAAATACGAGTGTGGGTGGGTTATGGGAGATGTGTGTAGCCCGCAAGCTTACCAAGAGGGTTTCTAGCTCAGAGAGTTCTAGGCAACACGGTTCTTAGGCTAAAAAAGGTGCTATTGGTTCCCCTACGCATCCTGTTGGGGTTGGTTTGAAAGAAGGGAAGGTTTTTAAGGCTGGGGAGATGCCCGTTCCTTCTAGTTTGGCGCTACAAGATGCAAAGAACCCTATTGCGCTATGTGATTCGGCAACTGAGGTATGGTAAAAAAAATATTATATATGTATTTTAGGTGCTGTGTTAGGTAATATTGAGTTTGTTTAGTTTTAGCGTGGTGTTGGTATCTATGGCTCAACCCATGGTATCTTGGGTTTTGGTGAAAATTTTGGTGAAACCGACGTGTTTTATAGTTTCTTCCCTGACATGTATGCCAAGATCGCGATTGTGAGGTGGTGTCATGCATGGAAGAGATTACGTGACAAGAATCCTGGCTTAGATATTGATTGGAGGATGCCAACACTATTGTTGAATCCATAGCAAATGCTAAGCGAGGGTTAGATGAGGCCTTTGTCTAAAAGGTTACAGACAGTGGACATCGTTTTTCTCCTATTTAAGAATTAGAGAAGATAAAGTCACTTACCATGCTTGAAGAGCTTGCGAAATGCGAGGGGGTTAAGTATGATGAGGAGATGGCTAAAGAAGGGAATGGAGACTGATATGGAAGTTAATCCTCCACATTAACTTATTTAACCTGCTGGAAAATTTGGTTTTACCAGCGAGATGAGAGGAAGAAATGCATAAATGGCTAATGATGTTGCCTCCGAATCAGGTAGTGGGAAGGTTTGGGGTTCTCATGTTGCCTAGTTAATGCAATATTTTCCTTTTACCAAAGTAGACATTCGTCGATAAGCGAGGGAATGTTAATGAATATTTTTGCTAAGATGTGTTTGTGTTCAGCTTTTTTGTTTATTTGGTTATTCATTTAGTACGGGCATATTTTGGGTAGTTTTGTGTTTATATTTGTATTCCTTACTCGTTTGGTTGAGTTGTTTCGAGTTACTGCGTCTAAGGGTGCTGGGTTATCTCAGGGGTATGATTATAGTAGATAGTTTCTTTAGGCATTGGATGGTGATCTGAGGTAGGGCTATCTATTGTGTTTAAGACTTGGCAATTTTATTGGTTGGCTAACTGGATCAAGTAGGCTAGAGGGTTGATAACCCCGCTACTAGGAATCTAGTGATTGTGCACTTATATAGCTAGCTGGTGGTATCCCGTGCATATACGAAGTGGTGATAAATCTCTATGCATATGCATCGAGGTGGGATTGTTATGTGGTGGAGTATCTTAGGTTTCTTATTTGTTGTGGTGACTATTACATATTCTTGTGAGGCAGTTTTAAAGTATGAAATGTTTTGGCTAGATTAAAATTGGAGGTTTATGGCTTACAAGGTTCGCGTTTAAGAGGGCATGTGGTTTTCCACTTTTGTTGTTGACTGGAGTTTTTCCCGACATAGGCGATGTCGTGGGTGATCTTCCTGTATCCATTACGGGGTGTTTTTTTTTTAATTTTTTTGTTGATAGGCCATCTTGGGTTCCTATTGGACTAGTCTTGAGGTTTTAGGTTTCTATAAGGTGGGGTTCGGTGGTTCCTCATTTTTTTAGAGAGAAGATGATCTTCCACTTGTGTCATGGGCTGGTGTATTTTCAGGCGTATACGAAGCCGTAGGCAATCATCCAATTTCTGCTGCGGTGTGAAAGTCTTCTTCGGTAGTAGAGTCCATAGGTGATTTCCCTACTTGTGTTATTTTAACAAGCGAGGAATGATGGGACATGGTTTTTTAGCTTAGAGGCTAGATGGGTATGGCTGCCTAATGGGGGTGTATATGTGTTATACCTTGGACTCCTATCGATATGGGCAAATATGTATGCTATGGGGGAATGGGCTTAGGTATTGGATAAGAACGCCATATGAGAAGGGTGCTTAATGTTTGAGAATATTTTGGCATTCTGTTTCACAAGACGAACTAATCTACTAATTAGTATTGGGAAAACGTGTGAACAAGATGTTTTAAGTGTTTAATTATGATGGGTTGCATGCCTAAGGCTAGACGTCATTGTGCTTTAACGTCATTGTGATTGTTGAGATGGTGTTTTGGGGGATATATGTTTAGCAGTGTATAAGGTATTGTTCTTGTGGTAATGGTTTCTATGTTTTATGACTTTCCTTCATTTTTTGTGGTGCCTACAAATGGGTTTAGCACATCACTAGTTATATGATGGCCGGAGTTGTTTGGAGTATTTGCTCTGATTGGATGTGGTGCAAGCCCCTTTCTTTGTGAGTTGGCATGAAGCCATTGGTATTTTTCGAAAGTATTTGTTATGATTTATTTGGTTGATATTTTGTATGTTGTATTCTAATAAGTGTTTTATGTGTATTTTGGGCAGGATCGGCGAATGGGATCAGCGTTGTTGATGATGTTGTTCTGACATCATCTCAGTGGGCCGCTACTATGGGAGTGGGAAAGAACTAACTTGGGATAGATGTCTAGTATTCTCCAAGGTGTAGCCGGGAGAAGAAGATGCGCAAAACAGGTAGTGAGCGTGTTTGCAAATCTGCCGGCTGTATTCCGCGAAGGTAGATTTAACGTGTAAGTAGAGCAATCTCATTTTTCTCCCTATCACTCTTTTCCTATTGGATTAGGAGGATAATGTGCTGTCACTAAGGGCACTAGTTTTTGAAAATTGAAGGGGATGAATATCTAAATCCCTTTAGGGACTTTTGTGCCCTCGCTATCTGCATATAGGGACTTATGTAGTTTTTTTATTTGATGGGTTCATGATTTTTGATTTTTCGTAGGGAGAAGTTTGTATTTTTTAGGAATGAAATTTTGATTGTAATCCTTAGTTTTTGTATGAATTTAAGAGTCTGTAAGAATATTTTGCCGATTTGGCAGCCGAATTTTTATTTTGTATTTTGCTTTGCCAGTGTCGTTTTATGATCATCACATTGTTAGTATCGTGACTCACATGTATCTTGAGTGGCGAATATGGGCATAATATCCCTTCGTTAATGTTTTTATGTATTGGCAGGCCTATTCCCGTCTCTAAGCGGTACTTATGACTAAGTTTTCTAATAAAGAGGGTGGGTATACTATAATTCTTTAAATTGTGTATCAGTCTACACGCATGTAAGATAGTTATCATGTGGAAGTGTAACTCTGTTATTAGTTTTCTTGGGCATATTGGGCTTGAGTGTACCTTCATTGTAGCATCCTTAGCTTGAGATGCTAACTCCTTTTATCTGCTTGAGCAGTGCCATCATAGCGGTCTTCCTTAGTTTTACTAAAGCAAACTTAATATGTGTATTGACTTCTTACTTGGGTGGGACAATCTATTATCTGCATATGTTTCGCGAATGTGGTTTCATGGTTGTCATGATTTTTGACTTGTTGTGTTACTTCGTTGTTTATCAGCTTCGTCTGGTAGGTTAGTCTTTGCACGTGCCTTTGTAGGGTGGTGGTTTCGGCTTGAGTTCCAACCATTTTGCTTATCCCTGTTGGTATATTTGTTCCTTCATTTTGCATGTTGCTACTCTTTTGTGATTTCTTCATTGGATCATGATAGGACTCGTAGGAATTTTTAAATATCTACTGGTTGGCCAATCAAAGATAAGATTTGTAAGTGTTAAATCCTTACTCACTTATAATCACTAAAAATAGATTGTTGTACGTTAGGGTGTCATCCACAGAGATCTATGGGTTTAAAAGATAGAATCACAAAGTTCACACATAGGCGTCACCCTGTATGTGTGTCTAGAGTAGAAAACATGGGGGTTTTCATTTTGAAATTATTTATTTACAAGCTATGAACATAGAATATAAATATGAGATAAAGAAAACAGTAAATTCCTTTGGGACATTTTCATCACATGATTAACTATAACATTTGATTCTCAACTCTTATTTACATGTCAGACACACACACACACACATCCTATCTAATGCTTTATCACATGATGGGAAACGTTGATTACCCATGAACTCCCTTGGTCTATCACACCGCGATTTTGCCCTTCAAAATCTCTCCTCATCCATGTATAGCTAGAGCTGCACTTTCACTACCACCTCCAACCCTCATTCCCGAGGGTTAATAATCACATGAATGCACACAATAAATTAAACTCGAGAGTAGCATGAGTCACGGGAACCTATACCGTGAATACCCATCTTAAACCCATCGTGTGCCACTTAGGACATTAGTACCTCATGATGATTCTATGGGCATTCCCCGCTTGGTTGCTACAAACTTGAGATATGATCTTCGGGAATTATCCTACACCCCAACCAAGTCAATAACATCACCCAACCCATTTTCCAAATGACCTCGCTTATCATCCGCAAGATAAACCAACATGAGATTACATCTAATCTAATTTGGGGCACATGTGTCTTCAACGACCTTATGGTTATATCCCTCACCCAAAACGACAAAAAAATGTAGAACTGTCTGATTCAATCTCAAGCCTAGCACTAAATCATGCAAAGAAATAAACTTAGTGTACATCCTAATATCATTCTTAGCATAATTATAGCAAGTAACATAAAGTACAAATTAAGCATGATAATAAGAGCATTAAAATAAAAATGAATCTAAGATTCTCCCAAATCAAGTGTTAATACATACTTATAAATGATCCCAAGTCACTTATCAATGCTTAATAAAGAAAGTCCATAACATAATTCATGAATATAGCAATAAGAAGAACAGCAAACTATGAAAAATCTAAGTTTGGAGACCTAAGAGGTGGGTTCCTCTCCTTCTTCACCAACCTAAGCTACCATGGATAAATCTAAGTTAGGTAATGAAAACAAATCATAGATCTAAAAGAACCCATGGAAAAGATGAAGAAAATAAGTTAATGAAAAACTAAGGTTTTGGAGACCCAAGTCGGGCTCAAAGTGAAAGGGAGGAAGAAGGAGGTTTTTTATAGGTTGAAGAGAGAGAAAAAGTGGAAAAAACCAAAGAAATGCGCATTTCAATTGTGCGGGGCACAAACCGTGTAATTTTGGCACAATCGGTACCATTGAAATACGCGATTTTATAGTTTACAGAGAATAGACCATGTGAATTTTCACGGTCTGTCCCACTTAGAAGGGATGTAACCGTGCAGTTATATGCCCAGAGGATGGACCATGCATTTTTGCACGGACCGTTCTTCAGTTGCCCAAACTTATTTTCATTGCTATGGGTAAATCGTTGATACAATTTGAGAGTTCCTGTAGTCTATTTTATAGTGCTTGGAAAGAAGAATTCAATGATGCTACCCAAAGACACCCATTCTTCTAGGATCATTCCCAAAACAATGCTTCAAAGCTTAAATCAACTCTTCAACCGCTACTTAACTTTCCTTGTTCACTCTATCTTCTACCACTTTGTGAGTGACCTTCCTTCTTCTACCATTCTTGAATGACAAGCTTCAGTTGTGGGAGACTCAGCCCACCTTATGAGTCAGATGTTAGTTTTTAAGTTTAGAAAAATTAGTTCTAGTTGTTGGTTGGGGGTTGTGCAACCCAAACCTGGCATAATTATGTAACATTCCGGAAATTAATGAGAATGAGAACACTGTTTTTTCAAAAAAAAATAATAATAATCTTCTACCATCCTTTTGATTGGTCTTCTTAATGATGGTCTCTAAATAAGCTCACAAAAGAAGTAGAAATTGACCAAATCTTAGAAGCAAGCACAATAGACACTAAATGCTTACAAAATGGGGAAATCCTAGAAAATAAGCACACCGGGTGATTTTGACCCCTTATCATGTAAAACACATAATAATCTAACTATACACCAACAAAATCATATAAAAGTGGTGTTATATGCTCTTATAAAACATGCATTTCCTGTCTCATAAGATCACCTTGAGATTTTTTCTGGCTTCATTTTTCTGTTCCTTTCTTGCTAGTTCTTGTCATCTGTTGACTTATTGTGTTTTTGCTGAGTAGACGATGGTTTTGGGGAAGTCTTCGTTCTTTCCCAAGGACCGTAAAAAAACTTGAAAAGAAAAAATCATTCTCCAAAGACAATGTCATTGATATGGGTGATTCCTTCTAATGATGATAGTCCTTGAGATTGGCCTGATGAGCCTGTCTCTGGTGGACACCTGCTAGAAAGTTCCCCGGGGTGGTCCCCAGGAAGGAAGTTTCGACGCCCAAGGCAATGCTTGCATATTTCTCAGGTATAATATGTCAAGAGTTACTTATCGTTGTCTTGTGTTCTACGTCTTTATTTATAAGTCTCTTGATCGTGTGATTGTGACTCGCATAATGCATTCCCTTCTTCTAGATCGTGGTCTAGTAGGGGACGTCGTTGTGAGTGGGGCTTCTGTGGCTTTGCAGGATCAATTATTTGCCAGTGAGGTGGGTTTGGTTTGCTTCCAAGTGGTTAGCGAAAGCGAGCTGAGTATATACCCCAAGGTGTCTTTTAAAATGTCCTAAAATTATAGACACCTTGGTGCAAAATGGTAAAAAAGAAATAAATCCTCATACTCTATCTCCTAATTTGCGAACCCTCCCCTAATTCGTAAAGAACACCAAATTCAATCCAAATATGCTCAAATCCATGAGCTTGTGTTTGACATTTATGAATAAGTTGTTCATGTATAATTTTGTTTGACAATTTTTAATATCAGTGCGATGTTGCTTGTGTTCCGAATGAGATTTGTTTGGTAAGTGGAGCAGATAATATCAAGAGGTAGACATGTAAGAAAACCTTGAAGGAGTCTCAAGTAGAGTAGTCAATTTCTGACCCAAATTTCTAACCCGACTCGAACCGACCCGACCGAACTCAACCTGAACCCGATTCTGACCCACAAAATATTGACCCGAACCTGAACCCGAACCGAACCAACTCAACCCAAACTCGATCCTGGCCCGTAAAATATTGACCCAAACTCGAACCCGACCCGAACCGAACTCAACCTGAACTCGATTCTAACCCACAAAATATTGACTCGAACCCTACCCGAACCGAACTCAACCCGAAACCCGATTCTGACATGATAATCTGGGTTCAAACCTGAACCCGACTCGATACGAGCTTAACCCGAAACCCAATTATGACCTGATAATCTGGACTTTAACCTAACACAGCCGAATCAACTTGAAATCTTATTCCGACCAAAACATGATTCAATCGGAATACGTTTCAACTTGAACCCAATTCAACCTG
>JAULKJ010180144.1:0-14344 GCA_032355405.1 Rubia balearica
CAACCTTACTGAAGAAAACCAGAAATCATATTAAGAGAGACTGTGCCCAGGTACAGGAAGTGCTCCAGAGATGATATTTTGCTCAACCTCCTGAAAGAATGTACGATGATCAACATTTTTGTATTAGGTTTTGTACGAGGCAATTTTTTTTTCCATGGTATACTCGAAGATGTCATCAACCACGATCCATACTTCGTACAAATGTCTGATGCTTGCAGTTTTGAAGGATTTTCGCCACTCCACAAATGCACGGTGACCATGCACCATTTAACATATGGTTATGCATTCGACCAACTGGATGAATGCTTATAGATGGGAAAAACAACTGTCAAAGAAACGATGTCTCATTTTGTGAAAATAATAATTGTCGTGTACAGTCCTTTATACCTCCGAACAACAAATCAAGAGGATATTGCACGCCCGATTCATGTATCTTATGGACATGGATTTCCATGTATGCTAGGTAGTATTGATTGCTTGCATTGAAAATGGAAAAACTATCCTGTGGGTTGGAAAGGTCAGTTTTAGGGTAGAAGTGAACGCGCCTCAATTATTTTGGAAGCAGTGACCTCATACGATACATGGATCAGGCATGCATTTTTTTGGTATGACGGGGTCAAACAATGATATCAACGTCCTAGATAAGTCACCCTTATTTGATGACGCATGTGAAGGAAGGGCTCCACGGTTTCCTTATGAAGTCAATGGTCGCAACTACGATCAAGGGTACTATCTTACAGATGGAATCTATCTGAAGTGCGCGACCTTCATGCCCGCATATAGGGCTTCGAATGACCCCAAGAAACAACTTTTCACAAAGTGTTAAGAGAGCTACTAGAAAGACATCGAACGTGTTTTCAGTATTTTACTAGCCGATTCTCCATGATCCGTAACCGAACCTGATACTGGAATATAGAAACATTGGGTGATATTATGATAGCTTGTATCATACTGCACAACATGATAGTAAAAAATGAAAGAGATACCTATGGGTTGCAGGTTCAACCATGTGATTATGACCAAATCGACGACTCTCATTATCATTATAACGCAGAGCGCCATGCTGATCTACCAACTTTTAGGCAAAATTGGAGGGAAGTACGCAACAGAGGTAAACATAACCAATTGAAAAATGACTTTACAAACATCTTTACCAATATTTGGGTTGTCAAAATTAGGATGTCGATATGGTTTTGTCATCCATGTTTTCTGATTTTCTAGTTTTTTATTTTTAACTTGTTATCTGTTTGTAATAATTGGTCAGACTAAATCAATATTTTGGTTTTCTATTTGTAATAATTGGTCAGACTAGATCAATATTTTAATTTTCAAATTGTAATAATTGGTCGGACTAGATCAATATTTTATTATTTAAGTATTTTATGTAATTTTTCAAGTCATTATAATTGGTTTTTGCTGATGTAATGTTTTTTTTATAATTTTTAAAAAACATTTCTCTTATTATTTATTTTTATTTAAAATATTTAAAATAATTTCTTGAAAAAACGAATTTTTTTTACAATGAAGGAAGATATATACAAGAATTAAAAAAAGAAATTATTTAATAATTTTGGAAAAAACTAAATTCAATTTTAAATTTTATAATCTATTATTAAATTTCACATTCAACTTATTTTGGGTGGGCAAATTTATTTAGAATAAATTTTAATGATAAAATCAATGAGTATGATAGAGAAAATAAAGTGCGGTTCATAAATAGTAGAAAATTGTCTCTTACCACTGTGAAGGAAAAAATAGGTGGTCTCTTAAGTGATCTCTAAGGGTGATGTGGAAGATAGAAATTGAGGGAAATAATATAATTAACTAGATAACACCCGTGTTTTGCACGAACATGAATTTAAATATTATTATATATAAAAACAAACATATTTTATAACATAGCTTCATTATTTATTAAAGTGTTCATCTCTTGAAAGACAAATTTTCCATAAATTATGAAAATCCAAGGTTTAAACTGCAAATTAGAAGAAATGAAGAAAAATTTTAAAAATTTATGATAGAAAGTTATTGAGGAGTGTAATAGGTGTATAGGCAATCAATATATGGTTTTTTTGATGGGTTAAGATAATGAAAGTTTATTCGTTAAAAAATGGATTGTATTAATCGGGTTAGAAACTTATAACTACTGCACGTTGCATAATAAATTTTTAATATTGCAAGTGAAACCTTTTACCTTTTTATTATTTTAATTAAACCTTGTCTTTCCATTAATATATGGAAAGATGGGTTTTCCCAAAATTTTGTCTTGACAAAATATTTATAAATGTCACTTTAGTGATACAACGTTATCATTATCAACATTGTATGCATACAGATTCCATATAATATGAAAAATGACCAAAATTTTGAAGATTTGATTGCAATAGTGTGCCATTGCACTGTTTATGATAAAAATATATTTATTATAATCATACAATTTTGATTAAAATATTTAAATTAGATGATAATTTTTACTAATTAAACTTCATGCAATTGAGTTATAGATGTCCATTTTTCTCCTTCTTCCTATGTTTTTTAAATAAAAATATTGTGATTAATTTATAATATTGTGTCTTTTCACTACCATGATCAATGAATCATTTATGACCAAAAAATGACATTCTAAACAAAGTCATATTTTATTAAACATTCTAGGGAAGACCAAAAAAATTCCGTGGTCAACAAATATTGTATTATGTACATCATTTTCAGAGAAACCAACAGTAAAAGTTGGATATTTCCAGCAAGAGCGGTAGCGGAACCAATGTCAAATATAAGGAGGGACTCATTTATAATGATAAATAAAATTATATACGTTAGATCTAAAATGTTTAAATTAGGGGCATCGTAAACAATTCATGATTAATTGTTTGAACTAGAAAATTACAAAATATGAAGTTTTATAATTATCCAAAAAATATCTAAATTCATCATCTAGAGAAATAAACAAAAATTGTATAGTATTAAAATGTCAATATTTTATAATTATTAATTGTAAAAATTAATTGAAATTTAATATTAAAATAATAATATAATATAATATAGTTTAATGAATTAATGTTATCACTTATCACATATTGATATGTACTAAAATAAATCATTTCAAAAGATTAATTAACAAAAATTAAATAAATCATTACAAGAAAAATTGCAAATAAAATTTATAGAGTATTAAATAAACAGTTGAAAGAATTTACATGTAAAATCTTTCTGTACAATATTTATTATTTATAATAAATCATTCTATATTGATTTGTTTTCTCGAAATTAAAATTTATTAGAAACACTTACATAAACAAAAAAAAATTCATCTATTATTTTACATGTTGAACATAATAATTTTAAATATTTTTCTAGGCAAATTAAATTGCGTGGAGAGAATCGATTACAGAGAGGTAAAAAAGGATAAAAATGATTCACTTATTGTCATGAAATGGAATTTGATAATATCATAAAGATAAATCAAAATGGAAAATGTATCAAATTTAAAGATAAGTATTTTAAAAGAATGTGCATCCTCATAAATAGGGTACTATTATTAAACATCAATTGAAAGCATTGAACCATTTAAAAAGTATTGGAAATATTGGGGGGAAGAGGCTTGCATTGAAAATTGAGGATTAACTTTTAAAAACTATTACATTTTAAATTAATTTATAAAGTTAACATGGAAATTTGTGTGAGTGACACATGGCAAAAATCATTTGTGAAGGACATGTGGCCAAAATTGGTCTCCTTTCATATACTATAGATTAAAGAGAGGCTATCCAATTAAATTTCTAAGCTTTGAATTTGTTGTGCTAAATATGTCTGTAGCCCTCTCAGCCATCCATAGGCTTGATGTTGCCGGAAAGTGAATATGATGCACTAATTGTTGTTGTTGCACACTTTCTTCTTGTGTTTTTGATGGTTTATCATTCAGGTCGCTGCCTCCTGACCTGTTTCTTTCTAGTATGCTCCATCAACTTTCAAGTTAGGGAATATGCTTGGTAGCTTGTCCATACTCTATGGTGTTCAATTCCCGTAAGTTATGTTATTGTACTGGATGGTCTCTGATATGTTCAATGTCTGGGGGCGATTGTCTTTGCTTGGCTATTATGAAGTCCGTGACTGCATGTTTTCACAAATGATTGGCTCCATGCCTTGATTTTGGAAAATGGGTAGGTTTAATATCTCTTCCATATGTATCATAGAATGCATAAGGATAGGTTAATGACATTCTCATCTGGTGCCAAATGTATCCAATTCTAGGACTATGTATGGAATTATGTCGTATTAGGTCCAGAGAAGGTGTTCTCCACACTTGTTGTGCTTTCGGGCATTGCATAACTAAATGTTGTATGTCTTCTCAGCATCCCGATTTACATTGTAAACATTGTGGGAATTGAGTTATATTTATTCTGTAGAGCTTGTACGATTTAGGTAATGCATTGTTTATGATTCTCTTGGTGCAGACTATTATCTTCATAGGTATTTTATACTTCTAGATTTTCATCTAGTTTTCTCTGCTAGCTTGCTGTGTTTATTGCTTTTGCTGATACCTCTCATAGTAGGATGTCCAGTATCCTGATTTTACAACACATAGTCCATCTCGTTACATCCCATATGATTTTATCTTGTATGTGGATTTTATAAATGATATTGACTACTTGTTGGGGATATATGGGTTGTAGAAGTGGGATTCTCCAATGACCTTATTGGTTAATTAATTATTCTACTATAATGATTGCATATTTTGCAATTATTGTGCTTCTTTAGTTAGTCATGTTTTCCCCAAAATCCATCTGTATGTGATTTCTATTGAACTCCTCTTGCCACTCTCCAACTGATATGCATTTTTAGGAGGCGTTTGCCTCATAATAATGATTTACATCCCTCACGTGTCTGATAACTTTGCCCTGATATCTTTAAAATTATCTTTTCCGCAGTACTTGGCTAGCAGAGTTCTTACCATAAAGGAATCATTTTTTTCTGAAGTAAATTCCATGAATGTTTAGTTATTAAGGCTTGGTTCATGTGTGTAGCTAATCTGAGTCCTATGCCCCTAGCTTATTTTGGTTTAGTCAACTTTACTCAAGATATCTAGTGCATTCCTTCTTTGTCCATTTCACCATTCCAAAGAAGCCTAGTTGTAATAGCACCTATTTGTTTGAATAATGTTTTCGGAATTCTGAAAATGGCTATAGGATACAGTGGCATAGCAGAGAAAACATGTTTTGCTAATATTATTCGTCCTGCTAGATTCAAGGATTTTGTCCTCCATATATTTTTTTAACTTTGCCTTGATTTTGTTTATGATATCATTATAAATTATGCGCTTTTCAAATGTAAAATTAAACTTCATTCCTAAGTTAACCTTCGATTCCTTACTATGTATATCAAGGCTATATCTAAGATAACTCTTTGCTTGTTTGGTTGTGTTTGGGCTTACTTGTATAGCTGACTTGTTGAAATGGATTGTTGGCCTCTGAGTATCTTGCTAAAGTGTCTATGTTTTTTGCAAGGTTGAGGATGCCTTTCTCTGTGCATTCTATGAATAATAGATTATCATGAACATACATGAGGTGTTATATTTTTGGAGTACCTCTTCATGGTCTGAAACCCCCTTGTTTTATACCATTCATTGACTTATTTAGGATCCATGTTAGATACTGCTGACATATTATAAATAGGTATTGGGGAAGAGTACATCCTTGTCCTAGTCCTTTGATAGGTTTAAAAATTTGTGATTGGCATTCATTAATCGTGGCAACAAATGCCCTATTAGGACGCTAAAATGTGTCCCAATATGTATCTATTGAGACACTTCCATTCATATGATGCTTCTAAAAAGCGTTCAATGAACGACCCGTTATTGCAATTCTCTATAGGGCCATGTTTGGCAGAGCTTATAAGCTACTTTGCTTATAATCAAAGCACTTTTTAGTGTTTGATAAAGTGGTAAAAAATATATTATTTTGAAAGCAGTAGCTATTTTGGGAGGAAAAGCATAAGCTGGTCTCTCCCTGCTTTTAAAATAAGCCAGATTTGCTTATAAGCACAACTCTGCCAAACAGAGCTTAGATCTTGGGTCGTTATATTAAGCGACCCCAGAGATAAGATATGGAGTTGTTTCTATGCGTCCTATTATATTTTTTGGGTTATTTTTTGTGATTTATAATGGTATATTGGCCGTTTTTTTGCATCCAAAAATTAACATGTTGGGTCGCTTTTTTCATCATAAAATTAACTTATTGGATCATTTTTTTTTGATTTATAATTGTATATCAGGTCACTTTTTTGTATCCCGAATTTAACATTTTGGGACTTTTTTGTGATTTATAATTATGTACCAGGTCACTTTTTTATCCTAAATTTAACATATTGAATTTTTTTGTGATTTATAATTGTATATTATGTCACTTTTTTGAACATGTAAGAATTGATAGCAAGATCTCCTTAACACAGCCTTTAAACTATAACTACATGCATGCACATTAAAAAAAAAGCAAAACAAAAAAAGGTAACATAGCAACTATTATGGTAAGGCAACCAAGAAACCAAGTTTCAGTCTTAATACAAAGATTCCAATACCAAATAAAAGAACTATGGACTATGAGAGCAAAATATCCGGGAAGACATTAAATTTACGTTGTTAAGCATTTCCAAGTCAAGATCGGAATGTAAAAGCAAATTCAGTGCACATAAGCAAATTCTGTGGACACCAAGCATTATCATGCAACTATTGTTGTTCTAAGGTCTTACATATGAAGATATTCACTAGTCTTAATCTATTGTTGTTCCTTGCTTTGAAATTTGTACATGATTAGGGATGATCATAGGTTTAAGACCTGACCCAGATCTATAGGGTCTAGACCTGTTGGGTAGGGTATGGATCTAAAAAATTTAGACTCATCGCGTATGGGTATGGATTTTAGAAAATGGTTTGGGTCTAGGTCTAAAGCATTAATATCCAAACCCGGCCCATAGACCCATATTACCCTAACTATACATATTATTTATTCTAATTTCTAAATTACTTTCATATTCTCTTTGTATTTTTGTTTTTAATTAAACAAATAATATGTATTGTATATTTTTTTCTTGGGAAAAGTGCAAAAATGACCTTATAAGATTGAAAAAGTGCATAAATTACCTTGTAAAATCTGAAAGTGCAAAGCTAACCCTAATTTTTTGTAAAATAGTGCAATTATACCCAAATTGCACTACTCCGGCATTGACTGAACAGATTCAGACATTGACCATTAATGAAAAGACAAAAATACCCCTACTTTAAAAATTAAAAAAATCAATGGCAAAAATACCCCTAATTTCTCATTATTATTCATCACTAGCTCCGCCATCGTTCCACCATTCCGCCGCTTCCGTCCACCAACTCCTCCACTCCGCCGTTGTCGCCTCCACCCCTGATCCCAAACCCTAATTCTCCGTTGCCACCTCCACCCTAGATGTCTTCACCACTCCGTCGCCTCCAAACCCACCTCTTTCACCGCCGCCTCCTCCACTCTGTCATATCGCCTCCACCCCTGACCCCAAGCCCTAATTCTCCATTGCCACCTCCACTCTAGACGCCTCCATCACTCTGTTGCATCCACACCTTGCTGTTTCTGCCGCTGCCTCCTCCACTTCGTTGTTGTCGCCTCCACCCCTGATCCCAAACCTTAATTCTCCGTCGCCACCTCCACCCCATATCCCAAACCTTAATTCTTGGTCGCCACCTCCACCCCAGATACCTTCACCACGCCGCCACCTCTGCACCTCATCACCTACCACCGCTAACGAGCTCCACCTCCTACAGATCTCGCCCTGCCACTCCCACCGAGTGCCACAATGCCTCTTTCCCTGCCCATTTCCAGCACCACCGATCACTCATAACCTACACTCGCCATTGAATTCTACAAGAAGAAAATAAGCCTAAATTGAAATAGGCAAAAATAGAGAAGGTAGCAAAAATAGACAAAATAGAGAGAGTGGCGAAATCGCCATGGCTGCAAAGTGAAAACCCGATTGTAGAATTAGTATGATTAATCAGAGGGAGAAAGAGAAAGAGGAGAGAGATATAGAGAGGAGAAGAGGGTATTGTGGTAATTTCCTATTTTGATTTTTTAAAACTCAAGGGTGTAATGGTCATTTCATCAATTTCTAGCCAATTTCAGGTTATCAAGGTTAAATTGGCACTTTCGTCCAAAACTTATGGTTAGATTGGCACTTTCAGATTTTACAAGGTTATATTAGCACTTTCAACCAAAACGTAGAGTTAAAACGCACTTTTCTCTTTTTTCTTTAAGAATTAATTAATATCCATATTGAACTTGAATTATTTGTGTTTAAAGATAATACAGATTTTATTTAGTGATTTAAAAAATAAAGTTATACCCATTTAGGACCCTTTTTGGACCCAAGACCCATTTAGACCCATCGGGTCTGGATATGGGTCTAAGATTTTCTTACCCTACGGGTTGGGGTCGGGTCTGAGTCTAACTAAATTCTTTTAGGGTCGGGTCTGGGTTCTAACCCATGATCATCCCTATACATGATTGTAGCCAGGGGGCGGATCTATTCATTGCGGGGAAATATCCCTACCTTAATATATATAATAAGTCGTTTATTATTATTATTAGCTAGTTAACATATGATTTTTTTTATCATTGCCCCAGATTATTTTTAATTTTGAACCCACAGTATTCTTTCAAATTCTAAAATTCCTCAAAATTTTAACATTATCTCCAAAAATAGAGGCACCAAATGAAATTGTGACCCACTATATTATAATTATCGGATCTGCCCCTGATTGCAGCTTTGGAAACAAAATTTAAGCTACACTACCCATTATAGAAGCTCATCTTCATCATTACCAACCTATGAAAAATAAAAATAAGGCAATTAAAATTGTGACTTATCAAGTGTCGATGCCATGAAATACTAGCCCCAATCGCCATGCCTATATTGGTTAATGGTTAAGTTTGAATAGGGTCTTGTCAACTCCTCTTCCAATACAGTAGGAACATTAATGTGCACCTCACACCAATTTCGTCCCA
The DNA here is from genome assembly GCA_032355405.1 of Rubia balearica. NCBI lineage: Eukaryota > Viridiplantae > Streptophyta > Magnoliopsida > Gentianales > Rubiaceae > Rubia > Rubia balearica. The sequence continues at coordinate 9,039 of JAULKJ010180144.1, forward strand.
TTTATTTTCCTCCAATACTTTATAGGATCCAAACTCAATAAAGTACTTTTCGCCAGTTTTACTTTTATCAAACATACTCATTAAGAGCACAACTTTTCCAACTCGAGATTTTAGGCAGATATCATGTGAGTATTCATTTCATGTCTATAATGAAATTTCAGCTGACTTAACAGAGTTAATAAAGGAAGAGTTTCATTTAGTACCTGAAATGTCGAGTTATTGGAGTTGGAAGGTTGATCGAACAATGTGAATAAATATGTTGTTTGAGCATTATTTTCCCTTGATTGTTGATGCACTTTTTCATTCAACTCTGCAATAAGCTTTTTTAGCAATTGTATGTTGTTATGCCATTTTCGCCTTTGTGGCTTCATGTTGCAAAACCAGTGCGTATGTATACACACGAATTCAACCTGAAGTAAGAATCAGCTATAACGAATGAGATTCAATCTTTCAAGAACCATTATAAGTAGACTTTATATTTTAAAGAAAATCAAAATCAGACCATTTTTATTCAAACTTATACATTATAAAGAGTAACCTAAATCTAGCCAAGAGACTCAAAAGGTGTCATGTATCAGAGCAGTAAGCTTTTGCTTTCACTAGTGTCATTATTTATGTACTCTTTTGAAAGAGCATGTGGTCTTTTTCATTTGCACTTTTAACAACCCAACCTTGTACAACAGACTACTAAGTTCAAAGAACTAGAGACGGACAATTCAAAGGGAATACAAAATATTATCACGAATATAAGTGTAAAGTTACCATTTGGGTTAAAAGAGCATCCATTTAGAACAATAAGAAAGATAAAAGTAGTTATCTTATGTAAATAATTAGAAATGTTGAATACATGATGAAAATTTCAATTCACAGCCCCCAAGTACATAATTGTTCATGCAACAAACTAAACTATAATGTACCTCAAACAAATTATAGTCACATGTTAGTCTATTACTTGAAAATTTACAAACAATTCATTGAATGATGCTTTTAATTTACACGTAAAAATATATTAGTTGAAAACATTTGCAAAGTTAGTATGTATGCATAATTTATTTTTTACCAATACTCCCTCAATTTCAGCATAGCTCCCTCTTCCTATAATTAGATGCATAACTGAAAATTTTCTACGCTTCTTATTTCTTTCACTCTCGGCCTGAAAATGACACTTTTAATCATACATACAAAATGGCTCAAAATTAATCAATTCGATGTGAAGTACCTTTACATATTCTTTGATCCAATAAGAAAAAAGATTTTTCCATTGCCTATTGTCCATGCGAACTGGCCTATTGTGAATTTAACTATATATGAGTAGTGTAGGATCAAAAGCTTGAGACTTAACTCGTGACTTCCAATGTATCTTTTTCTTGCCGATCGACCTCAAAGCCCAATGACTTGAGGCTGGTGAAATATCAAACCTATCTTGCAAAGTGAAATTATAAAGTAAACACACACATACAACGGTTAGCTCAGTAAAATTTGATTAGGTTGTAAATGTATTTACAATTAGATAACCAAATTACCTCTATTAGCTTTAACATCTCAGCTTTTCTCGCATCTGGTACTTTGCGACAATCATCAATACCAAGTGGAGTATACATGCTATTTTGTGATAATGAATGGCCAGTTTCCTCTTGTTAGGTCATATTGGCTGACCCTCGCCATTGTAATTGATTGGGATGACCTCTTTGTGAATGTCCGATTCCCACATCTCAGGAAAAAAAATGTGAGTCCACATGACTTCTTAAATTTCCCTACAGCGAACAATTTCATGTGGTGAAAAGTACATCAAATCAACTATAGCCTCCGAAAAAAATATTATTGATCTAAAATAGACCACAATTGCATACTCTGGATCGTCGATTGTTGGCTCATTTGATTGTTTACTTGTTGAAGCTCTCGTTGTTCTCCATTTACATTATTCTCGTTCGAATCTCACAGTTCTTGACTTGGTTTTCTTTTTAAAACAGTTACTTGAATCCTATTCAACACAGCTGCAAACAAGGTGAAGTGAGTACAGTCAACTATAAATTCGAGCATCCATCTCCAGGTCTTAGGAATATATTCATCCATAGCAAAAAGTTTGATCTAATACAATGCTAGCTTTTTGTATTTTTGTTCCTTAATACCTCATAATGAAGAAGAAATGGATACATGGAAACTATTACTTCAATCAAGGAGCTAAACCCACTTAAAATTGCAATGATAGTAATTTTAAACCAAACAAAATGAAAGACAGAACTCAGAATCCAATGGATTTTCAGTCATTACGTAAAAGTTTAAAATGAGTATATATCATGTGAGAAGCCTATAATAAGCTTACAAACTCTCTGGTCTACTACCACGGGTGAAAATGAACTTGCATATATCACATGGTATTAGAAGTTGTTATGGGTCTGTGAAAAAGGTAAGTTAGTCATAAACCTATAGTTTACTACTCATTCTATCCAATGTATGATAGTCAAGACTTGCCTCTATAGGAATATAGCGGTATTTATAAATTTTGAAGGGTGAAACTTATTAAAAATATATAATGAACGCCAGAAGCATTTCAGGTGTTTCTTTACTTGGGCTAATATCACATGTTTTCCTGTACAACTTGTATTTAATATCACATCGAAAAGTTTGTATTGCATCAACTCCAACGATATACTAAAAGGTTTTTGTCTACAATTTTTATCTCATAAAGAACCATTTATGAGCATGATTATTATTTCCTTGGCCGTAATGAGTCCATAACTGCAGCACTATGACGCTACTTGCACTAATACTTTCAATAAAAAACTATATTATGTTTCTAGCTTAAATATTTGATGAATGTATCTTGGTTGTTCGATCTAGAAGATCACTGAAAGTTATGAACACGTAATCGAAGTCAAACATTACCCAAATACCTCTACCATAATCAGTAATAACATCGGTTGACTTCTATTGCCAGAAGAGAGGAAAATAACATGTTCGAGGGTCTCATTTTTTTCTCCGCCACTGCAGATCATATCAAAGTCACCCTGGTCTCTTCCACATAGACCATACATTATTAGAATAAGAATGATAAATTTTTTTGAATATATAATTACAGAATGACCACTGAAATCCAACTTATAAAAGGTCATAGCAAAGAAACTAGGAAAAGATCTTGGAAGCTAATAAGATACATATTGAACATGCAGAAAAATGAAACCAGGACAAACAAAGGTATATCCATGATGAACCCTTGACCCTTTAAAATGAAAGCGAAAATTCTCTGAACAGGGAAATAACTTTCTCTATCCAACTACACCATTTCCATCATGTTTCACTTATTTTGAACATAAGATCCCCTGCGAATTCATTTCAAATCTCCAACCATTGGATCTTGTACTTTGATATTACAAATTTCACTTTGCAAATTGTCATTTACAGAATTAATTGAATCCATCTCATACTCATCTCTTGCTTTGTTTCTACATCAATGTGTCATCCCTTCACTTTTGGATCAGCAACATAGAAGACTTGCTTTTCTTGAAAATCCAATATGAAGGGTTCATACTGAGACCTCATATTTGACAAGTTAACCAAAGTGAAATCATCTTCATCCCGTATAAATTCTTTCCTTGAGAAGCCCAATCACAATAAAACAATATCACCTTTTGCTCACCATGAAAGTGTAACTCAACAGTATGCTTTAAGACTCGATAATATGCAAATTGTCCTAAAATAGGATTTTGATCTTTGGAGCTAGAAAAACCTGAGGTTGTTTCTCTAACGATCACACCACTACTTTGGGTTTTCCTTTCGGATTCCAAATCTTTAGTGTGAAATTTGAAACCAATAACCAATTTTTTTTTGTAATATCGTCCAAATGTTATTTGGACCCCTACCCCTAGCTAGTGACTTCGTTTCATCATAAATTGAATTATCATCCGGTAAATGTTGAACAATGAATAAAAGTTTAGTAGGATTATAGTCTTCAAGAGTGATGAGATTATAAGACTTAACCAAGGGCAGTTACTTATCCTTTCAGCAAATCAAGATGCAAAATTTTCACATAAATATGCTAAATATCATGCATGGAAAAGTGGGACAACTCTCCCTTCACAATGTTGTAATGCTCGCTATAAAAATGTGAAAATTAGATATAGAACTAAATTATTTTAATGAAAACACTAAAAAGTTAAAATTAAATTGTGACTTGCTCGATGAAAGGTTTAAACTAGCCCACGGTTGAATAACACGTACTAATGAGCTTTTTGGAGTATGACTTCATCTTTAAACTTTGGATCTCCTTTCCTTAAAGTGGGATTTGTTTGTGTAAATACATCTATTATTGTGTTTCCTACACGAATTCCATCATCGTTTCTATGAGTATGGTTAGCTCTTGTTTCAACATCTTCTCCAAGTATAGCGGACAAAAGGCTATACATTCTTCTGCAATATATCCTTCAGCAATAGAGCCTTCAAGCCTATTGTTATTTCGAACATCAGATTTTAATGTGCACAAGTACCTAAGATAAAGAGACATTAGGAGTGGTATCGTAAGCAGCAACTCTAATTGGCATATACTCCCTCCATCCCATAAATATTGCCCTATTTACTTTTTTCAATCTTCAATGATCACATTTCATCGTCACTATCTCCAACTACATATAACAATTCCGCACAAAAATGATATTTAGGAAACAGATGTTAAGATGAATCTAACAATATCTCACATGATATTTTTATTACAATATATTAATTTATATTTAGGATCAAAGTTTACCAAATTTGACTTTAAAAAAATAAATATGCCAATATTTATGGGACAAAGAGAGTAACATTTTGGTATATACATTGTCTTGGTATTGTATTAATAACAGATAACTTTTTCATGCATCATGTTTGAATAGCTATTTTAGTTAGTTACTTCAAAGTTTACATTTTGGTTGATTATTATGTCCTTTCTTTTGTATATTATTTTCATCAACTATTCACTCTAATTCACTATACTATTTCCATGATCCACAAAGCTATCATGATATTCCTAATGAGTTTAATTCCAAATTATTCCCCGGAAGTCTGCTAAATAGAGAATGACTATGGCTATGGCCTTTATCCTACATAACGAATTAATGTGAGTGGTATTGAATCTTGTGAACCATTATGTATGCTCCCCCTGTCCCACCTTAATTTGCAGGAGGAGAAATTGAGGTGGAAAAAATCTACAGTGTAAAAATGACTGGAAAATCTGTGAACAGTAACATTTTGAAAGTTGTGTTAACCAAATTTACAAGGCAGTAATGAATAACCATTCCCTCAAAAACCTGTAATTTGGCACCAGGAATTCA
>JAULKJ010180250.1:0-14341 GCA_032355405.1 Rubia balearica
ATGTGAATGATTTTTTGTTGGTATTTAAATTCCTTTTATTTTATAATATATTTTCTATTGTATTATTTTAAAAATTTTACCAATGGATATCCATAGCAATTTGGATAAGGATCGTCGTCCTCGGACCACATTCGGGGATGTCATTCCACACTTTGTCCACACTGTTACCCAGACAAACTTCGGCGCAGTTCTGATTTTGGTAAGTCCTCTCTGTTACACATATATTTCATTTTCAATTAACCTTTTCTATAAGTTACTTTCATATTTAATATATGTGGTTTTTTGTTTATAAATCAGTACGTCCCAGACCAGATTTCGGAACTCCTACCACAGTACAAGTTGCCTGCTGTGCTGCGGTGCAACGGAAGGGATTATGACATGCACTACTCGCGTAACATGAAGTTCAATTCCCTGACCTTGAAGGTATTTAGTAGGTTTCTTGATGAAGAGGAACTCCAGGTTGGGGACACGCTACATTTCAAGGTGGTAGATGATGATGGACCCATAGTTTTTCATGTCATCGTTCTTCCCTGCAGATTTTAGTTTTCTAGGACTTTTCAACAATTGTATCAAACTAATTTATTCGAGTTTGGAATAACATTTATTTGCATACATTTAAGGTTCAATCTATATTCTTTTCGATTGAATTTTATTTCAATGTTATTGAATCCTCATATGAAACCCAAGAATCCTTCACATGTAACTCCCTCTCCCTCCTGCATTTTAGAGAACAATAATTATAAAAATTTACACCGTATGAAAAGTAACATGAAACAATAATAATCCTGGAGGGCCATGTCAATAATAAAATCATAATTAAACATCAGCCATCATCTACAGTGTAGGCACTGATCTTCATCCCATCATAAGCCATCATCCGATTACCCAAATGCGAGGCTCTGTAATTATCTTCCATCTGTTTCATAAACTCCATGTTCACTTTCTTTGATCTCACCTCTGGAGTAATTGATACCTGCATGCATGAGTATATGGATCGTTCAACAAACCCAGAACAACATCAACATATATTGAACAACATGAGTATATATTGAAATACATGAGTATATGATACGGATTTAATGAGCCACAAACAACTTGAGCATCAAAAATGTTGACTAATATTTCCAACTGTAAAAAAAAGTAGGGGATAGATATAGGGGACCAGTCTGGTTCCTTCCACCAGTAGTAGGGAGAGGGAGTTCAACCTCACTCTGAATATGATCAATACTTGTGTGTAATGAATAATTTGTTTCAATCATACTGATACTGTCAAATATTTTCTACGACTAATTTTTTTAAAAATAAATTAGAAATCTTAACATACTAGTTTGTAGGCTGAAATTGTAAGGCCCATATGTACGTCTGATGTCGGCTATACGTTGAATCCTTCTCGTCGTTACCGATATAGGTGTGGTGTCGCACTATGAGAGGTGGAAAAAACAAGGATCTAAAAAGATGCCGCACCAAAATTTCTTCATATATGAGGTCCCTCACAATCAGTTCAAGTTGTTGCTCACAAGTTTCCCGCAAATTCCATCAGGCTCCCACACCTCTACTCTACTCACATGTCAAAGTTATAGTTTATCAACATTTCTAACACATACTTTTCAATATTTGTTGCTTTACATTGTCCGATCTATGATCTGTAAATGTGTTGTGTATTTTGGTTCCCTAGTTATTACTCAAATCTCTTAGATTGTGAAGTTTCCTAAAATGTATATGTAGGTACTATGTCTTGTTATAATTTTGGATGTTTTTCAATACTTGTCTATTCATAAAGCATCATTTTTTCTGGGTTTCTGGGTTTTTTCCCGTAGCTGCCTCAGATATATGCGACGTCGGTAGCCTTTCAGTCACATATCAGTGTATGCGACCTTTATGCGACATCCTATATTCATATGTCAAGGAATATACATGAGACGTCACACTTAGTTCGGTTGGACCATTGGTGTTACCGATGGGTTAAGGATGTCATGTATAAGCATTTCAGTTTATATTACATTTTTAAATGCAACCTCATTCCTGCGTCCGTTAGTTGCTCGATGTAGTCTACATTGTAGCAGCCTCACGGGTACATGTCGACCAAGTCACTGATTAGGACCGACATGTATTTGTGACGTAGGGGTAACATCGTACCCTGCATTTCCATGTCCGGTATGCCCTTAACATACCCTAACATTTTCTTCCGTTATCCACGACAAATGACAGGTGAAGGATCCTTAAGCCACCCCACTTCCAGGTCTTTTTCCATTTTACATAGATTTTTTTCTAATAAATTTTCACAATTTACCACAATTAATATTTCTTTGTTCTCAAGCAGTTCTCCACACACTGGAGCAATCCAGAGCCTCTTTATGTTCGACCTTGAACATCATACAATGGCCACTGATAGTTCCACTGCACCTTGAAGCAAAAGAATTTTGGAAAAAATCCAACATTGGTAAGGCATTTTCAATTAATATTAACTGTTCTTCATTATATGATTTCTAATCATTTTTTTATTTAGTACATCCCTCGGGAGATTGTATCACTCCTCCCGACTGAGAAGACCCCCGTTATTCTAAGGTGCTACGATACAGAGTGGTGTATGAATTACTCAGGGGGTGGGAAAATCAAGGCCCTGTTCCTTTCTAGAAACCGCCTACGCATCGGGGACACCTTGTTCTTTGAGGTGATACAAGATGGGGGTCAATCGTCTTCAAGGTCATCATACTCCGAGCTGATTGAGTTTATTATAATTTCTGTTAGATAAAAGTGCGTTCTTAACCCTATATTTTGGGTGAAAGTACAAAAATAACCTTGTAAAATCTGGAAGTGCAAAAATAACCCTGGAAATTGTTGACCGAAATGTCAACGGAAGAAATGGCCTGAAATTATTGAAATGAATGTTTTACCCTTAAAACTTTTTAAAAATAAAAATTTGTAAAAGACACCAATGCCCTTTATCTCCCATTTTACTCTCTTTCTCTCCCATTTTACTCTCTTTCTCTCCAGTTTTCCCCTCTCCTCTAAGCAATCTCTTCCTCTCTTCCCCTTCATCATCAATGACGACTGGTACTCCGACGAGGTATCTAGGGTTTACCCCGGCGGGAAGGTTGCTAATTACCCGGCTCCGGAGAGGGTGTTACGAGGGTTTATGGATTTGATTCTTGGATTCTTGGATTTGAATTGGAGGTTAGGGTTAGAGGAGATGGTGGCATGATGAGGGCTTAGGTGGCAGAGGGGGGAAGGCGAAGGTAGGGGGAGGCTGTGGAGGCGGTGGAGAAAAGGAGGCGAAGGCTGAGACGCCGGTGGCGGACACAATAGAGGAAGGGGAGGATAGATCTGTGGGTCTGACAGGATGAAGGGGACGGTGAGGGGCGGAGGTCCGATGGCAGGCCAAGCTGTAGAAGAAGAAGTGAGGTGAAAATATTCTAGGTTTTTTAGTTTAAACTCAGGGGTACTGATGTCTTTTCATTATTAGTCAACGCCTGACTTACATCTGTTAATGCCGAAAATTGGCCAGAAGGTTAAAATTGCACATTTTGATAATCTTTTAGGATTACTTATGCACTTTCAGATTCTACAAGGTCATTCCTGCTCTTTCTCAATTTTATAGGGTTATTTTTGCACTTTTCCCTTTCTGTTATGTTGAAACTATGAGACAATTTTTAATCTAATTTATGTACTATTTGTAAGGATATGTTATTGAATTTTCTAATAATTTTAGTGCTTTAATTTTACATTACACAATTGAGGGTTTTGGTTTTCCCCTTTATTCCACCATTTAAATATCACATTTTCAATTTCAAAAGTCCATTTGTTTCTATTTTATCCTATCTTTTATATATTAGCGACGTCGGTATTTTATCACATAACATGTCGATTGGAACGACGTAGAATACAATTTTGCACGTCTCGCTGAAACAATATATGTGACTTCGCATGCAATTCGGTAACATTTTTATATCTTTTACCCCGCTTAATAAAATAACCGAGGTGAAAAACATATTATTTACCTTGATTTTTTTAACCGAGGTAAAATAATTTATTTACTTCGGAAAAAAATCTGAGGTAAAAGAAGTTTTTACCTCGGTTATTTGACCGAAGCTAAAAATTTGAGGTAAAAGGAGTGAAGTAATAGGTCCAGTTTCTTGTAGTATTTATCTATGAAAGGGGCTGGATACCCTAACATCCATGTCATTTAAGTTTTTTTTTAAATGTATACAAATTAATAAAATATAAGTTAAAACAAAAAGAAGCGGTTATGACTGTGCGGGAAATTTTCACATACTGAGGTGTGATCGGAAGCAACAATGAAAAGGGTACAACACGGCAAAAGAAGAAGGTGATCTCGTCGATGATGGAGTGGAGTGAAGCAGTACAGGAGCAAAACACTAACTTCACCAGACATTTGGAGGAGGAGCAGAGCGAGGAGGTAAGAGAGGATACAATTCAGATCGGAATTATGGAGCAGCCTAAAAATGAGGTAATTCTGAAACCTAAAGCTACTAAAGTTCATTATTCAGCTGGGGATAAGATATGGGTGGATGTTATAGGTGGAAATATAGTACAAAAAAATGGAATGAATATTAAATTTGGTGCGCTGAAAGTTGTTAGTGGAGAAATGGAGCTTGAAATTGAGTTTGATGATGTGAAAACTTAGCTAGAATACTGGGAAAATTAGTTGATTATGTATGTGATAGGAGCAGATTTGACAATGAATGCAGTGAAACAGTTTATGATTAAGTTCTCGACGTTTGTTACTCTCCTTGAACGGTTGTACAATGACAATGGATACTTTGTGATTAAGTTTAAATCTTAATCAAATAGGGATGAGGTGATGAATTAATAGAGGTCCATATACCATCTTTAACATGGAAATTTTCTTGCATTTATGGAAGCCTAATTTCTATCTTGATAGGGATATGGTAAGAACTGTACCAGTGTAGGTAACCCTGCCAAAACATCCATTGCATTTGTGAGGTGCAAAGAGGCTTGGTAAGATAGGAAGTGTGATAGGTAAACCCCTATTCACGGATGAATGAACAAGTAAAATCAGAATCTCGTATGCCAGACCGCTAGTAGCAGTTAATGTATCACAGAAGATAGCTGAATCTGTGAAAATCAAGGATATATATGGCAATATGATAGATAAAAAATTGTGGTAGAGAATAAACCATTATTCTGTGATACATGTCAGGTGGGAGGACATAAGTGTAAGAAGAAAAATGTGGTGAAAAATGGCAGATCAAAAACAAGGAAGCAGAGGAAACAGGAAAACTGGAAGAGAAAGCTACCGGGGAAACTGTAAATACTGAGGAGGAGAAGAAATTGACTGTGGTGATATCAAAAGGAAAAGGTAAAAAAGTAATGGACAAGGCTCTTGTCAATAATAGGAGTGTCGATGACGGTGAGCTCATTGTCGAGGGCCTTCTTGCGGCGACAGTAGTCACCGACATACAAGGTGCCCTGCTGGAGGCTATATAATTTACTAATGAGCATGATGGCGTAGGTTTCGGCGTTGTCGCGAAAAAAAACCTCAATGTTCATTCAGACAGTGTGAGCGGTGGCCACCATGGCCTGATGCTCGGTGGAAATGGCATCGTAGATAGGGATGGCATTGGGATGGGTTTTGGTGGAAATATGCCCCGCATTCGCCCCAATGAAGCAGGTATGGATGATTTTTTTGTGAGGGTGGGACGGGTATGTGTATGAAAATTGATAGCCGCGATGGGTAGTGGGTCAGGCAGGAATATTAGTTCATACCCGTCATACTTCCACCCCGCCCCACTATACCTGCTATGTACACACTAATTTATTATATAATTAACTATTATTTATCCATCATGTACATGTTTTACTTATAATATTTTCATGTAAATATTATTAAACTTTTAATATTATAATTATTAATTTTAAAGTAAAATTTAGATATTTTTTAGAGATATAAATGGGGTGAGTAAAATGGATTTGAAGTGGTTATGGAGACCCAAGTGGGTGATTGGGCGGGGTGGATTTTAGATAATACCCGATGGGGTGAGGGTGAATTATAATATTTTACCCACCATGGGTAACGGGGCGGGTATGAGTATGAAAATTTTAGGTGGCATGGGTATGGAGGTACAATCATCCGTACCCGCCCTACCCCATTGTCATTACTAGTTGTAGAGCCACTTCTGGACGAGAGCATCGAGACGTGGCTACTAGGAGTCGGGCGTGATCGGTGGTGAGGCGACAACGTGGCCATCGATGGCATACGTGAAGAGGGCCATCTCGAAGAGATCACACCACTGGGAGTAGTTGGAGTGGAGATTGAGGGTGAGGGTCACGACTGATTTGACACTGGGAATGACAACAAGTTGTGTCCAGATAGCAGCCTTGGCGACGCGCTCAGTCTCGGCAACGGCGCGTTCGTCCTCAGTCGTGGAGCTGGTTGAATCGGTCGACGCCATGGGAGATGAGGAGAGGAAGGGAGAGTGTGAAGGTTAAAGATAGAGGGGGGGAGGGGAAGAGAGTGAGAAGGCTCAAAATCGAGAAGTATCTGATACCATGAATGTGGAATGAATTCACACTGATGTATCTAATGATGAAGCCAAAGGCTTTATATAGAACAAGTGAGTGTGGTGTACGTCATTTCACTCACCAAAATAATTTGCAAAATCTATAGATGAGATTAGTACAGTAGTAAGCAGAGTCGATCCCACGAGGAATGGAGCAAAAACTATAAATAATTTCTACTTATATAGAACAGTTTTAGTGTAGCCACCACGCCTTAATTTTAAGGATTTTATCTAAAACTAATAATGCAACTAACTAATATGAAATATAAATTAATAATGCAAATTTAACAAAAATAAAAATCTAGAAAATATTGAAGAGATAATCAGTTCGGAATAACTCACGTTAGTTAAATATCGATCACAGGCTCAATGATGAATTAATCCTTATGTATCTATCAGTTATAGGAAAGTAGGTACGCTTAACCCTCTCAATTCTTTCTTACCTTGTCGACAATTGACCAATTATAATTAATAAATTATTTCTCTTACAAACATCCCACTGGAAAGTATTCGCTAAATCAGATACACATTTCGATAGCATTAAGAATCAAAAGAACCTGATACTGCAATTATCAAGTAAAAGCAAATAGTAATGCACACTTAATTGTTCCCCATATTGCTATTACAGTCTTAGCTAGTTAGTTATTTTTCACAAGAACTCACTATTTGCTAACCTTTTCCAACGATTACGTATTGGTGGAATTAGATAGTATTATCCTAATAATATTCAAGTTGATCAGTTTTAAACATATCAGGAATAAATTAAACCAAGAACAATCAAGAACACATAAGAATCAATTATAAAATAATTAGGCCTCACTATTCATAAACTAATGCTCGTTATTTTATGCCGATATATAAATTAACTACTCATAATAATTAAATAAAACAAATAAATAATATAATAAACATGATTAAAGAAAATAATAAATATAACGAAATAAAATCACCGAACCATGACGAACTGATGCTAATTAAATTCTTGCATGCACACTGAAATCAACGTTAGCATGTCAATGTGATAAATTCAATCCAAAGATCCCAGTAATTAACATCACCCGCTGGAAAGAATGAACTAAACCTTAAAAAAACTAATATAATGTTATTACTAAACTACTTACATTATGTACATGTCTTTTCCGCAAAACCTTGCATGTGTTATACACGCATGGTCGTCCGAGAAAACAAAACCGAATCGAAGTCTAATTCGGATTCTTTGGACGGAAAAAGAAAATGATATATAACAAAATCTATTTTAACTCTAACTAGTTCCTAAAATTAAGGAATTCCAATTGGAAAAAAATAATACAATCTTTATCAATATAGGAAGTGAGTAATTGTATTTTCTTTAAATTCATATTTCTTCAATAATTCACTTTCCACCTCATAACTTCAGCAATTCTGTTTTTGCCTCTCTTTCTTCATCCCTAGAATAATGTCTTATAAAATAAGAACATTTTTTATTGGAGCACATCGGCTCATTAAAAACCTAAACCTGAAAAATCTAGTGAGAAAAAATTGTTGGTTAAGGGAAAAAGAGTACAATGTATAGCCCCCTCTCAGTTATTCACAATCCATGAATGCCTGCACCAAAAACACCTAAAAGTGCAAATTATATTTCAATAAAAACTCAATAATTCACTAGATTGTCTCTTGAAGACCTGAAGCAATGGCTGCCTAACACAAAGTACATCACGATCTTTGAAGTGGCGTATGAGCTACTCCCCCGTCCCAACTATTTTGAACTTTTTTCTTTTTGGAACGTCCCACCTATTTTTGCCTTCCCACCTATTTTTGTCTTCTTCATTTTATTTCCCTTTTTGGTAAATTTTCATTTACTTTTTATGTTGAAATTAAATGGAAAAGGAAAATAAAGTCAAGGTACCCCACCAGCACATAGGTATGAAAACATTAAATGGTGGATTCTTAAAAATACTTCTTTCTCTCTTCGAAAAATAGTTGGGACGTAGGGAGTACAAACTTGTTGAGGGTATTCTAATGTAAAGAACTATACAATAAGTGGATGATTTGATCACATAAACTAAGAGTTTAAGGTACCAAATAAAATGTACAAGAGTCCGTCTTTTGAAAGACGTTCTTTCCATAAGTCATGGAAAGATTAAGGTTTAAAGTGCAAATTAGAAGAAATCAAGATAAAAATTTTAGATTGCATGAATCGGGTTATAAATTTTATAATTACTAAAAGTTTTATAATAAATTTTTAATATTGCAATTAAAACCTTTCACTTTTTATTATTTTAGTTAAATCTCATCTTTCCATAAGCCTATGGAAAGACGGTTTTTCTCAAGACTTTTTCAATGTACAAAGTACCGAAACAATGGAATTTGGAGTTAGAAAAAGTCCAGCCGCTAACTGAGCTGGAGCACACATTTAGAATGCACCATAGTTTTACAAAAATCGTTCTCCAAGACCTGGTAGAGAAGAGATGGGTTCCCATTAGAGTTAAGACCAGAAAGGCAGGTTGAAGCTTCGACAGGGAAATTGCATTTCCATTCTGCCCATATGCTGAAGTCTTAACCTACCGATCACATTAAACCTTATTAACTTCAAATTTCCAACACCATCACATACAAATTATACAATAAAAAGAAATAGATTAATGCTTATGTTATCAGTAGCAGACACTCTTGATTTAAAGTTCAGCAAAAAGCAAAACCTTAAGAGCAAAAGGCAAGTTCTAATTCATTTACAAACCCCAAAATTAGCCATTTCTACTGCTGCATCCCTCAAGCCCCCCTTCTTTTCTAGGGGGTAACGCGCCCAGGAGGTAACGCGTTCTGGTCAAGTTCAAACACACCTTCAGGAACATTAGAATGATTACCGGTACTCTTGAAATGCAGGACTTTGTGAGAGAATCGGTACAAACTGCTGGCTGGTATCAGAAATGAGTCCTCCTCTTTCTTGCTTCGCCGCTGAAATGAACAAATAGAACCCTTGACTCTGTCCAAGCAAGCAACTCTAACACCCACAGTTAAACCACCCTGAGGATATGGTAGAATCTCCACAATTTCATATTTGCAACTTCTATGGATTTCTGGATGTGAACTCCAAGTTTTAATATCCCAATCCTTGTAGATAGCCCACGTTTCACCTATAAATGGAATTATCGTGCAATGATCCCCAGCCCTGAGCATGGACTGGAATAAAATGTGAGGAAACTCAACACTTGTTCTGAAAGGTTCAAATGTTCCACAGGCAACTGGTAAACCTGCGCTAATCCACTCCTTTTCGCCTTCATATCTTAGAATCTGAGGTTTCATCCATCCAACATGAAGGTAAATAATTCCACCCTGCTCAAATACATGAAGGATTCTGACATATGATCTCGGCATCCTATCTTTACCATCACAACATGCCCATGTTTCTCCCACATTGAAGTGTCGTACCAGTTCCCTTTTTTGAGTACTACCACCAGATTCTTTATTTGGGGCACAAGTATCCTTCAAAACCAAATCATCCCTAACATCTGAATCGGATTCACAGTCATCAAGAACAACTATTTCTTCAGTGGTCTTTGCTTTCAGCTTGTAATTTGAACCTGCTCATGGGCAATCACTGATCATGAATGTAAGACTCTAATACAATACTACTATGAAACATATTTAGTATGGTGGCAGACCACTAAAAATAGAAAAGAAACATATTAAACAATAGATTCAGAATTTATCAAATAGATTCTGTCAGAGACATTACCTGACTTTTGAGGATGAAGAGGAGCTATAATGTGTTCAGTAATTCCATCTCCAAAACGTTGTCTTTTCCATTCAGGCCTCGGCGAAGCCATAGCCAAGACTTCACCAGCGGATCCATCACTAAAACCTCTTCTGTTTCCTTCCATGCATATTCCTTGTGCAGATTTGGTTATGGTATATGAGTCTGGTTGCTGAATAAACTTTTCTCTAGGATCTCTCATAGCTTTTGAACGCATTAGAACTTCCCTCTTCTCTTTGCATTCAACATCCAATTCCTTTGCGCCCAGCCTTTTCTGTTTTAAAGCAATCTCACTTTCTCTTTCCACCAGTGTTCTCTCCTTAGAGACGATCATGCTTTCTCTTTTAATCAAAGATGCCTTTCTTTTCTCAAATTCACTCTCCAACTTTTTCTGTTGCAAATCTCTCTCACTCTCTCTTCCCACAACAGTTCTCTCCTTAGAGGCGATCACACTTTCTCTCTCGACCAAAGATGCCTTTCTTGACTCAAGTTCACTCTCCAACCTTTTCAGTTTCAAAGCATTCTCACTCTCTCTTTCCACAAGAGTTCTCTCCTTAGACGCAATCACGCGTTCTCTTTCGACCAAAGATGCCTTTCTTGACTCAAGTTCACTCTCCAACCTTTTCTTTTCTGAATCCATCTCATGTTGTCTTGTCTTCAACATTTGTTTCTTAGCGAGAGCCTCAAATTCCCCTGCTTCGAGCTTTTTATGCCTCGTGTCAATTTCATCTTTTCTTCCATTCAAATATTTCTCCATTAAATCAAGCTCATTTTTCCTTTCCTCCACATGTCTCAGAGTCACTTTCAGAGTTTCAGAGAGATGCTGAATTTGCTGCTCTTTCAGAGCAAGCTCCTTGAGCTGCTGATCCATGGAATCTCTCATAATTCTAGATTGCGCTTGCCACTCTTTTACTTCCTTCAAAACCCCTCTCACAAACTTAACTCTCTCATCCAGTTTGTTCAACCCCTCCTCCAACCACCTTTTCTTTGAATTCAATAGTTCATAGCTCAGCTTCACCGATTCTACAACCTCCATGGGATGCTTATGCTTCGACTCAATTTCACCAACAATTTGAGTCAAAAGATCCCGAATGACTCTAGAGTTATCTTCAACACCCTCCCATTCACGCATGATCAGCCCCATGACATTCTGAAGAGACTCTTTCTTTTGCCCAACAACAGCTACAGCTTCAGAAAACTTATCCAAAGGTCCCATCTTTCACTCTTTGCAAACAAATACTATTCTCTCCTCAACAGCAGTGAAGCCTAGCAGAAAAAAAATTGGGGAAAATGCTGATAAATAATTGATCCGCAATAAGAGAGTGTGAAAAACAAAGTGTAATCAGTAGACAGGATAAGTCGCTCAAACTAAATCGTAGTTTGGACATCCATATTGTCAACGATTTAGTAGATGCTAAACTTGCACTTTATGCAGCTCTGTGGTTTTTCATAGCTATATGAACAATGGTGGTTCTTAAAAAAAATAAAGATGAAATAATGTGGGCAAAAGCACTCTAAAGTGGCTTTAAACTGCTAACAAATACTAGACACAAGAAATGCCCTAAATCACTCGTGATCAGTAACAGTAAATGCCCTAGAAATTAAATTTAGTATTTAGTAAAGATTACAGAGCATAAACATGGAAAGTACACAATAATTTAAACTCCATAACGAACAAGAAGGATTCACGTTTACTAAGTAAATTTAAAAATAACAGCACCTACTTATGAAGGCCTAGATTCACATACCTCAAAGAAAGAGGATTACCTGAAGTCTGAAAATGATGGATGACCTTCTTCTCCCAAAATCTTTGATCTTAATTAGCTGACCTGAAGGGGGGGGAATTCGGCAAAAAATCCACACAAAGAAGCATGAATCAAGATTCTTGAAATGGCAAAAA
The DNA here is from genome assembly GCA_032355405.1 of Rubia balearica. NCBI lineage: Eukaryota > Viridiplantae > Streptophyta > Magnoliopsida > Gentianales > Rubiaceae > Rubia > Rubia balearica. The sequence goes on from JAULKJ010180250.1 coordinate 12,176, forward strand.
GGGTGAAAAGAAACACCAAGAAACAAAGAACTAAACTGATGAAAACATACAAATTTTCAGTAAAATCACCTTCTCTCTATGGATGTTCAGCACATTTTGCTTGTGGGAAGGGAAAACTTTGAAGGGATTTTTGTTTGTTTGTATATGCGCAAGAAGGTAAAAAGGGGGAGATTATGGGTGGTAAGTGCTGCGTAATTATTTTGAATGGGCCCCTCAAATCATCAAAATTATTCACCTCTCCCACTGGCACATCAATCCCCTCCCTGCCAAAAGAAACATCCCCCTGCCACCACCTCTCTTACCAGAATCCTCACCCCCAGCCAAAAGAAACTTTGTCTATGTCGTACAAGGACGAACTCCGTCACATTATCTGTCTCGGAGGAGTACCCTGCTCCAGAATCTTGGACCAGATTGGTTACGTTCCGGAAGGACTTCTGGGGGCCTAACCTTTACTGCCAACCAATTGATTTCCTTCGAAATGGAACACTGATGATCTTCTGCCACCCTCACATAGTCCTGGTACATTACAATGCCGAGACAAACAGATGGAATTTCCGTAAGGTTTATGGGATCATATCGAAATGCCAAGCTGTAACGTATGTTCCGAATTTTCTTTCACTCAAGGAAGCTGTCCGTGGAAATGAAAGAAGGGTGTTGAACATGATGGAATCTTCACGGAGCTACCAGAAGATTCATGCAGCTACCAGAAGGTTCATTCACGCAGCTGCCAGGAGGCTCCAAGATCACACAACTTGCACAGTTAGCTTGCACAGCAGTTAGTTAGTTTGCACAGTTAGTTACAGTTAGTTTTAGCTTCTGCTTTGATTTGTTAGCCGAATTAGTTAGCCTGACATGTATATAAGATGAATACTCATTCCAGTTGTAAGTTAACAAGTTCAATACACAGAAAATTTCCCAAAACCGATTCCTTCATTTCTCAGTTTCAGAAGTGTTCTTGCTCAGTTTCTGTTTATTGCATCAGTGTTTTCCACTGATTTTACATCCACCTGGTTTAACTAGTATGAAATGGGTAGCTCTACTGACGAATGATGAGACACTTGACACAGGAGAAGTTTAGTTATATCACAAGGTAGCTGATATTTATAATGCTTATGAAGAGATTGATTTTATTGAACCTGTACTATGTTTTTTGGCTGCAGATGAACCAACAAAACTTTAAGAAGCTCTTAGTGGTGATTGTTGGAAAAAGGCGATGAATGATGAACTAAAATCAATCTATAAAAATGAAACTAGGGAATTTGCAACACTTCCTGCCAGCCGTAAAGCAATTAGACTCAAGTGGGTGTTCAAAGTAAAGAAAGATCCAATGGGAAATGTGGTGGAACATAAGGCTCTTCTTGTCCCAAAGGGATATGTTCAGCACTAAGGGGTTGATTTTGATGAGGTGTTGCACCGGTAGCTCGAACGGAAATGATTCGATTGCTCCTAGCATTGGCCACACACAAGGGATGGAAAATTTACACATGGACGTAAAATCGATGTTCTTAAATGGAGATATTGTGAAGGATGTGTACGTGCATCAGCCACCTGAGTTTGTGGATTCGGGGAATGAAAAAAGGTGCTCAATTAAGTAAAGCTTTGTATGGGCATTGACAAGCACCATGAGCTTGGAATGCAAAGTTAGATCCATCACTGGTTTCCCTCAGGTTCAAATGCAACCCTCTTGAATAAGCAGTGTATCGAAGGTCACATGGCTTTTCTCGTTTATTAGTCGATGTGTATGTTGATGATTTAATCATTTTGAGAGGCTGTGATGAGGATATTGGGGTGTTCAAAGGTCAAATGAAGATGTTGTTCGACATGAGTGATCTTGGCATTTTGAGTTATGATCTTAGGATTGAAGTGAGCCAAGGCATCGATGAGATCAAAATTTGTCAAAGTTCCTATGCCAAAAAAAAAATCCCGCCGTATCTGGCATGGTGGAATACAATCCATGTCATACACCTAGGTAAAACAAGTTGAAGTTGAGCAAGAAAGATGCTGGTGAAGTTGTGGAAGTGACTCGATATCGAAGTATTATTGGGAGTCTTCGTTATCTTTGTAATTCGAGGCCATATATTCTTTTTTGGTGGGACTTTTGAGTAGATTTGTGGAGGAACCAAAAGCTTTGCATTGGGTAGCAATAAAGAGAATATTGACGTACAT
>JAULKJ010180359.1:0-14341 GCA_032355405.1 Rubia balearica
GATTTATGTCGACTACAACAATGGCCTCATCCGCCGCCCCAAATCATCTGCTTATTTGATAGTTATGTTAGTCATATAGATTATTAATTTTGTATCATACATTTTTTTGTTATATTTATTTATTATCAATTTTGTGAAGTCAATATTATTATTAAATTAATTCCCTACTAAATCATTAATTTTAGGTATTTTCCCCTCCTCACGCAGCTGTTTACAGAGGAAGGGCATTTTTTGAATCTTTGAATATTTTTGGCACCGGTTTTTTAGAATCGGCACTAATATGAAAACCGGTACTAAATCTAGCACCGGTTTTATAAAACCAGTGCTAACCAAAATACCGGTGCCAATTTAGCACCGGTTTAAAACCGGTGCTAACTAAAAAACCAGTGCTAAATGTGCACCAATTTTTAAAAAACTGGTGAAATTATTTCACCGGCTACTTAGGCACCGGTTTTTTGGTCCCCCAAAAACCGGTGCTAGAGTTATAAAAAAAACCCGGTGCTAGAGTGTTTGTTCTGTGATAGTGTCTACTTCACTCTATTTTCTAGTTGTCTAATTCCAATTTGTTGTTTACTCTACTTTACTTTTTATGGAGTAGTACCCTATCTAAATATTAATTTTATTATGTAGGAGTATTATTAATCTTACTATTCTTCTAATTTATTAAATTGAGTTTAAATTATTATTTTAATTATTATTTACTTTTATATATGTTATAATAATTTTATTTATACATATATAATATTATTACTATTATATTTTATCCGTTCCCTTGCCGTACCCATATTCATAAATTTTAAAATTTTTCATTTCTCGTCCCCATCTCCGTACCCGTTTAGGTACCCGTCCCCAATTCGGTGCAACATAGCCTGTGGATATATATTTGTACCCAAGGCTAATAATTGTTTTATTTGCTCTTTTGTCCCATGCCCACTTTTTTTTTCTTCTTTTTTTCCTAATACACACATAGACTAGTATTTGCACCAAAGGAAAAAATAGACAACATGGGCAAAGTTGGGGTTCGGCCCAAATTCAAAGCCACAAATCCACAAATGTTCATCTTGGCTTTATGAAGAACTAGAATCGAACAATAGCAAACAACACCGAGAACCTCTGTCGAAGCAGTCTCCGCATCCTCCTCTAATTGTTCAATTTTGCGACGTTGATCAAGTCGTAACAATGCCGAAACTTGATCCTCGTTACCACCTTTGCAGCCATATCCGTTGGATTCTCATCCTTGTGCACCTTCTCAACAACAATGAACCCCTCAGCAACCACATCTTGAATGAAGTGTAGCTTTATGTCGTTGTGCTTAGTCCTCTCATGATACATTTGGCTCTTGGTCAAGTATATCGCACTTTGATTATCACAAAACACCTCCACCTCATTTTGCGCAATCCCGAGCTGACAGATCAACCCTTTAACCAAAGAAATTCCTTCACGCCTTCCGTGAGAGGGATATACTCAGCCTCCGTGGTAGAAAGTATAACCATCGGTTGTAATTGCCCCTTCCAACTCACTGCACAACCAAATAAGATGAAAACATACCCGGTTAACGACCGCCTCTTGTCCAAGTCACCCAAAATTTCCGCATTAACATATCCTCTCAAGTTAGCCTCACCTTCATTTACCCATTTATGGTGTAAGCCAACATTGAAAGTTTCCTGCACAAACCAAAAAACCCACTTCGCTGCCTCCCAATGTTCTCTACCCTGGTTGGCCATAAACTGGTTTACAAAGTTAGCCGCATATGCTAAATTCGGTCTTGTGCACATCGTGACATACATGAGACTTCCAATAACACTTGCATAAGGAGTTCGGTCATGCTCGCTTGACCCTTCTTGGTCTTTAGCGACATCTTTGTGGAGATAATCACAATGAGACACAAAAAATTCACTGTATCTCCTATCCCGTGTGAATTTCATCCCCAAAATCTTCTTGGCCAGTCTCATGTCTTTCATTTCGAACTCACTTCCCAAAAGCCGTTTCAAGTTGTGGAATTCATTCTTATTCTTCGACGCTATCAACATGTCATCAACATATAGCAACAAGAATTTTCCACTACCATCAACCCACTTGACATAAATACAACTATAAAAGTTACTTTGTGGGTACCATTGTCTTAGGGATTGTTTCAAGCCATAGAGAGATTTTCTAAGAAGATATACCTTTTTCTCATCTTCAACCTTAATAGACCCTTCCGGTTGAGCCATGTAGATCCGCTCCTTAAGATTCCCATTAAGAAAATCCGTCTTCACATCCATTTGCTCAACCTCTAAACCATGTTGATTTACCAAAGCAAGTAAAACCTGAATGTATGTGTTCTTCACTACGGGGAGTAAATCTCATTGAAGTCAACCCCTTCTCTTTGTGTCTTAGCCACCAATTTCGCATTACACCTTGGCTTCTCAAACCCAACAATGCCTTCCTTTCGCTTGAACACCCATTTACAATCAACCACTCGTTGATTTTTAGGCTTGTCCACAAGTACCCAAGTCTTTTTCTTTTCAAGTGATGCCATTTCTTCTTCCATTGCACACTTCCATAGCTCTTTCTCTTTTCTCATCCCGCTTCCCGATATGACTTCGATTTCGAGTCTTTCAAAACCAATGCAAAAACAACTAGATCGGAGCAACCATACTTCTCCAGGGCTTGTGTTTCTCTTCTATGTCGGTCCCTTTCCAATTGGTACGAGTCTAGACTCTCATCATGACTTTCTCCGCCTAACTTCTCTATTTCTTCCAAGTGACCCTCATCACTAGCATCATCTTTATCCTCCCATTCATCATTAAATTTCCCCAACAGCTCCATCTCAATTGTGGCTCTTTCCTAAGAAACCTCTATGCTATCATTGGCCTATTAAGTAGCCATGGCCATGCAGTAAAGATAACATCCCGGCTAGTGACATATTTGGATGCTTCACCTTCTTTGTACCAAAGATTCCAACCCATCACGCCCTCGGGATAACAAAAAAAAAATACACTTCTTTGTTCTCAGATCTTTCTTGTCCTCTCTTTGGTACATGTAAGCCACACAACCAAATACCTTCAAATTGTTGATATTCAGTGGGGAACCATTCCACACTTTTTTCTGGTGTCTTGCAATTCAAAGCTGTCGAAGGACATTGGTTTATCAAGTAAGCCACCGTTCATGGCTTCTTCCCAAAACCTCTTCGGCAAACCGGCCTCAAATAACATGCATCTCACATTCTCTAGTAGTGTGCGGTTCATCCAGTTCGTAAGTCCATTTTGTTGTGGGGTACCCCGTACAGTTTTATGCTTAACCATACCTTCTTCCTTGATGTACCAATTGAACTTATCACTCAAGAACTCCAAACCATTATCTGCCCAAAACTTCTTGATCTTCCTCCCCGTTTGGACCTCAAACATTTTCTTCCAATCCTTGAACTTGCCAAAAGCCTCATCCTTGGATTTCAAGATGTACACCCAAACCTTATGAGAACAAACATCAATGAAAGTAATGAAGTACCTGCTTCCACCTAGACACCTCCCACAAGTCCGATTGCACATAGATCAACGTGTCCCTCGTCATTACCATGGATCGTGGAAACTTCACCCTTGTGGCCTTGCCGTAGATACAGTTTTCACAAAACTCTAAGTCACCAAGTTTATCATCCCCAAACAAACCTTGCTTGCTCAAATCCTTCAAACCTCTATCACTCACATGACCCAACCTCTTATGCCGAAGGTGCTACCTTGAAAGACGTAGAGACCATGCTCTCTAACACCCCTCATGAAAACTAGCGACCCCTTAGTGACCTTCAAGATATTATTTTCACCTTCCCAACAAAGCCCAAGTTCGTCCAAAATTCCAAGTGAAATAAGGTTCCTTCGTCAGATTTGCTTGATCCCATTTAATCCACACCGTACCAATCCCAACCACCTTACATGACTTGTTGTTCCCGAGAAACACTTTGCCCATGTCGAATTTCTTGTAGTTCTCAAATCAAATTTCATTCAATGTCATATAGAATGAGCATCCGGAGTCCATGATCTAACGCTTTCCGGATTGAGTGGTGGAGACTACGAGAAACTTGGAGCTCTCGTAATCATCAACAACTTCTTAAACAATTTCCGCCTCTCCATCTCGTCTTTTGATAGCTCCATCTCCTTTATTCAGACAGTATTTTTTCATGTGTCATTCTTCATGGCACTTGTACCACTTGATGATGAATTTCTTCGTGTTTTGAGACTTCGACCGTGACTTCTTCTTGACTTTGTAATGTTTCTTGTTTGACCTCCCTTGGTGCATCACTAAGCTATCTCTGCTAGTGCCTTCCATTTCTATCCTCCGCTTATGTTCCTTTGACATCAATGCCCCAACAACTCTTTCACGAGTAATCTCCTCTCTACCATGCTGAAGGATGTCAACTGTGTGCTCTTACGACCTTGGCAATGAATAAAGCAAAACCAATGCTTGATCTTCATCGTTATACTTCACATTAGTGTTCTCGAAATCGATAATCAACTTGTTGAACTCTTCGAGATACTCCATCTTCCGCCATCTTGAATGTGAAAAATTACACCTTGAGAAACAACTGGCTAGACAATGTCTTTTTCATGTAAAGTGACTCTAAATTCAACCATATCTCAGCCGCCAACATACATTGTATCACCTCCCGTAACACCTTGTCACCGAGACTAATAATCAAAGTGTTGAAAGCTCCTTCTAACACCTCCTCCTCCTTCTCCTCATCCTCGTCCTCGGAAGCTTATCGGCCCCGTTTAGAGACTTCCCGAGACCCATGTACCTGAGTTGAGCTAGCATCTTCACTTTCCACAACCCGAAGTCATTTTTTCCATCAAACTTCTCAATATAGACTTTGGAAGTCACCGTCATCACAAAACAACCTAAAGCTTCAAGAAGAAAATTTGTCGAACACTTGGTGTGCACACGAAACAACACAACCAACCCAAATTTTTAGCCCAACCTTGCTCGGATACCAATTTTTTGAAGAAATTCAAGGGTTGTATACCTACGAATTCGAAATATACTAGCACAAGAATAATCGACAAAAAAGAAGAAGAGATTTCAAGCATCTAATGCTTCCTATTTTCTCTCAAGAATTAGCCCTCAAATATTGAAGTTGTTCCCACTCCCTGTTTTTCACCCCCTCGGCCACTGCTCCCCCTGAACCCGTGGCTATATATTTATCATGTAGGCTAATAATTGTTTTGTTTGCTCTTTTATCCCCTGTCCACTTTTTGTTTCTTCCAATGCACACATAGACTTTTAATTGCACCAAAGAAAAAAATAGACTACATGGGCAAAGATGGGCTTTAACACAAATCAAAGCCACAAATCCACTACCGACATTATAAGTTGTGAAGAATGTAAGTTTTTTCTAGGCCTTGAACCACCATGTTGCTATCAAAGAACCACTGAAATAAAAATTCACCGGTATATGATGAATCTGAGTAGTTCTTCTCACCGAGAAAGAAACTCATGGGAGAAGACGATGGGACCCAGGAGCTCTTCTAGCCGAAGATGGTGAATAGCGAGCTTTTGGTAGCTGCAGAAGTGATCCTTAGCAGAAAACTTGTGGCAGTGAGGTAAACAAAATTTTGATGGCAGAAATATTAAATCACAGGCGATTGGAATGATGGAGCACGAACTTTTCCGTTAAAAGGAACGACTTTACTTGTCCTTGGAATGACGAAGCAGTCGAAGATAGTGGAAGGGGTAGGGCGTTGGAGTGCTAGGTTATTGTGCGACATGAGAGGTCAGGGAGCGGTGGTGGACATGGAAGGGTGATGGTGCGAGAAATGGAAAGGCAAGGAATAAGGGAAAAGTGAAAATGGTAAAAGGGAAAAAAGGAAAGGAAAGGGGAAAGGGAAAAAAGTAAAGGAAAAAAGATAAAACAAAAAATGACTATCCAGCTATTAAAATTAACGCTTTGACCAAACTTGACGGTTTGACTTGACATGATGGCAACAACTCAGTAGTTTTATTAGTTGAGAGGCCAAAAGTGTTTTTAAAAAAAGATAAGGGGTCAAAGGTGAACGGTCGTGATAGTTGAGGGGCAACCGAAATCCTTTGTTTTTCTAAAATTTATTCTTAAAAGATACCCACTTTTTGATAAATATCCTTAAAAGGTATGTTTTATTTAAAAGTGGGTACCATGATGGAACAATTTTGATCCAAATTGATACCTATTTTGGCTAAATGTACCATTTTGAGACATAAATGAAAAAATGGGTATTTTTATAGGAAAAATTCAAAATTTGGGTATCAAACCGTGAATTTTGGTTAAAAGTGGATACCATTTTGGACAATCTTTCTTTCATTTATACAAAAACTATCTGAGTCTAAATTATATGACAATGTCTTGGGAAAACCATATTTCCATTGTCATATGGGTAATTAGAATAATATGAAGTTAGAAGTTTATAGTTTGCAGTAACTGCAAGTGAAAATTTTGAGTTTTGATTAGAAACATTACATATTTATATGTTTTACTTTAAATATGCAATGTTTCTCACACTAGGGGAAAAGGCTGATTAAAAGCAGTTTTAACATATCAGAGAAGGCACATTTTAGGTGCCTCCCCCGGCTCCACCTTTGATCGAAATTGATCAAAGGCAGTTCAATAACCGGCTTTGATTGAGATCCGAAATAAGTTCTGAATTCGAAACCAATTTCTCATATCCTAAAATAAAAAGATGCCAGAAAATTTAAGTTTCGATTAAAGGCAGTTCAATAACAGCCTTTGATTGAGGTCCGAAATAGGTTTCGAATTCGAAACCTATGTCTCAGATCCTAAAAAAAGATGCCAGAAAACTAAAGTTTCCGGCAGCCTTGATTCCAAGCTCCGACTCAAATCATTAAAAGAAATCATCTTTTATATATTGAAAAAGCCATAGTTTACAGAGAAAAAAGAAAATCTCAAACACTAGTCTCGATTACAAATAGTGGATTTGAGTGACCTCGTACCTCAAACCTTAGCCTCAACTTCTGGCGGAGTAGCTCAGTAGCGGACTCCGCGAGGAGGAAGACTTAGCAGCAGCGGAAATAAAGGCCAACGACGGAGGATACGAAGGCTCAGGAGTGGCAGAAACGAAAGGACAGCGGCATCAAAAACGAAGAGACTCGGGTGGATTCACCGATCCGAGCTAGGGAGGAGGGATGGTGGAGGAAGAAAGGAGAAGGCCAGGGGCGTCGCTGGTTTTCGATATGAAAATGGAGAAGGCCATGGAATGTGGTTTTCGATTGTAAAAGGGGGAAATAATGAAAATGGAGAAGCGGCCACAAGCTGAGATTTTTTCAAAATATTTAAGTAGGAAAACCCTAACTTGTTATATACTAGGCCACCAAATGCAGCCCATTAAAGGCGGGTCCATAATAAAACTAGTTTTAATCGATGTTACACCTTTAATGTATTTATAACCGCCTCTAAAATGAATGTCTTGACTTGGGACGGAGTTCCGACTTCGGAACCTCTTTCGGGTACTGATTAAAGGCGGTTTCTTAGGAACCGCATTTGATTGTTGCCTTTAATCAACCTCTTTATCCACTAGTGTAATCAAAACTCAATTGGACGTATGAGTATACCCAAATAGTTTATAACCCGAATTTGATCCGGACTTTAATTGTTTTAACTCGTGAATTTTTCATCTTTTTATATTAAAGTTGCATTTGACTCCTTATTTTTTCAAAACTTATGAAAACAAGATAAGGCGTAATTCACCACCAGGTCCCAAAGGGTCCGAATGAAGGAAAGCAGTAATTGGTTTCCCTACCGATTAACTACCCTATTGACTATTTGTACTAATATTTTGACCTACCAGTCTACTCTGGTATTCTGACCATAATTCTCAAAACACACTTTTTAAAAAAAAACGTGTAAAAGAGTGGAGTAAATTGTATTGGAGAATAAAAAAAGCAAATTATACGGATAAAAATAATTCAAATTTTACTAAAAACAGGAAGTGTTATGGTTAAAAGATCAAAAAATAAAGAAAGAGAGTCAATGTTTGTAGATTGGAGAAAGTAAAACCAATTAAATGTCTATGCTGTCCAATTTACACCTCACAATGTTTTCATAAAATTAATTTGATTTAAATAAATTTATATTAATAAATGGTAAAACTCTAGCTAACTTATCTTATGAAATCAGTAAAATCGAATAGTCACATACTAAATACGTTAAAAATAGTTACTTGGAATATAAATAAAGAGCAGGTAATTTACCGAGCTAGGTAAATAAATCATTGGATTAAATTTTTTTCTAACTCTATTTTCAAGCTCAAAGTGGCAGTATAACCCTGTAAAATAAGAAAATGTCAAACCAATTCTAACTTTATGAAGTATGTGTCAATCTAACCTTGGGAGCCATTGATTACAATAGTCAAAGTCGGAATTGATTGGAATGACAATTTTACCCCCGAATTAAAAATGAAAAAGAAAAAATGGAAAAGACTTAAGTGCCCTTAATTATCCTTCTTCCCTATTCATTTTCTTCTTTCTCCCCTATTCCCCCACTTCTTCTTCCTTGCCGGCAAGCTCTCATGTCTATGGGACGACAAGCTTCTTCCGTTTGGGCAGGTGTTTATCGCAAAAGCAGTTTCCCTTCTTCACAAAGCACCAGATCATCTTCTTCCTTGTTCTTGATAGCCGGCGCTGCCTCCATCTACGCCCAATTTCTTCTTCTTCTTATGACTGAAGAGAAAAATGGTGTTTCGAATAACGGAAAAATGGTATGGGTACTAAAGGTTGCCATTTCTAAATGCAGACAAGTATAAAAAATGGATAAAAAATGCTAACCTTAATCATGAAAAGGATGAAAGAGAAATTAAAATTGATTTGAATTCGTAAAGGAGTTCGTCGCTAACCTCTTGTCATCTTTAATGACGTTCGCCGCCGTCCATTTCGCGAAGCCCCGCCAGAATAAATGGCCCTCATCCAACTGGGGAAATAGAGCGAAATTATGAACAAAAATGAAGACCGAAGAAGTAAAAAAGTTGTAGAAGCAAGATTAAAGGAAGGAAATGGCGGGATTTGATTGCTCGGAAGCTGCTCAGAACCAAAATCCTAGACCCAGATGAATCACAAACCAATTGTTTCTCTCAAAAGAAATGAAAATGATGTTGGGTTTGGTACTTGGTTTTCAAAAGGGTCGCAGAAAACTCAGAAACATTAGAGAAATACTTGCCCGTAACCACGGCAACGGTGGCGTTGTTGGCTCATCATCGTTCTGGTGCATCAGCGAAGGAGGAGGAAAGAAGGGGACGCCATCGACATCCCACAGCGAGGAAGAAGAGATGGGGAAATGTGGGGAGAAAGAAGAAAAGTAAACAAGTAGCAGCTTTTTGCTACAAGAAGAAATAGGGGAGGGGCGGAAGAATAAAATGAAGGGAGAAAAGGTGTTAGTTGAAATATTAAAATTTTATCATGCAACATGTAGCACTTATAAAATTTATAAACCGATTCATACAACCCGAAAATTTTATCTTAATTTCTTCTAATTTACACTTTAAACCTTGGTCTTTCCATGACTTATGTAAAGAATTTCTTTTAAGAGACGAACTCTTTATTATATTGCAAAAATTATCTCAATTATAATTTACCTTATTAATTTAAAAATTCATTAAATAATAATAAAATACTGTTCTTCAGAACACTTAAAATCACACCGTATAACTAGTGATACAACACTTCAAGAAATAAAATACAACATGTAAATTAAAGAAACACAAATAACGAATACATCATTAAAAAAAACAATAGCTCCCAAAGAATATGAAATTAAGGATACATTTAATATAATTATTCGCAGTATATACAATTCATATATATGGCACATTGAAAATACAATAATTACCATATCCTTGTAGTAATTGTTAATTACCAGTCATTTATATATTTGAAAATAAAATATAACTACTAGTTCATTATCCATAATTTTAGGAATTAACTACTACCAGTTTCATGTTTGAAAATAAGAGATAATTACAAATTTATTATCCATAATTTTAGGGAGTAACTATCACGTTAATTTTTATAGTATCATGAATATGATGTGGAAGGTACATCGGGGTATAATATAATTTACGTATTTTATATGCCATATTATTATTTTGATAAAATATAAATTGAATTATATTAATATTATTAGTGAAATGAGATGTAGTAAATAATATTTTAAAATAAGATTTTATGGTATAAAAACAAAAATTGTCAATACAGGAAATATGTGAAATACAAATATGAATTTCAAATAATGTATAATAAATAAAAAAATTGCAAAGTTATAAAATAGAAAAGGAAAAGAATTAATGCAAATAATGAAATAAAACAGAAATAATAAATAAAATCAGAAAACATATGAAATGAAAAGCAAAAACAGAGAAAGGAACAAAAGTAAAAGAAAATAAAAAAGGGAAAGGGGAATTTAAGGTATAAATAGTATCTGCGATTTACAGCGGTACTGTAGATAAACGCAACTTCCACACGCAAAAATTGCGTATGATTGAAGTTGAAAAGTTTGTCTTTTAGCACTCCAAACGCAAAGATTGCGCAACGTTGGAGTTGCTAAGAATTGTGGTTTATGTGGAAATTAATGTTATCCCCAGATAATTACCACAATCCATATTTCGTCTGGCGGGATGACCAATATTCTAAATATTCCATATGTTATATGTACTATCAACTTCAGCAGATATGATACTGGAGAAAGAAAACTCCATTTTAAGGTACCAGGACCCCACTTGTGAAGGGAGATTGTGCTGGGAGTGAATACTACTTCCATGGAATACAATTGTATAATTAACCATCTTTTCACCCTTCTCTCAAAAGCACGTAACAACATACCAATTACTATTGTACGGAATAATGAGAATAATTGTAGTTTATCCAATTCACTACAACACAAACAAATTATTGAAACGCTAAAATATGCCTCAATAGGTGCCTATTGGGACGCTTACATTGATATGACGTTTTAAAATCGTCTCTTAAACGACCCGTTATCGCTAGTCCCTATAGATCATGGGTCACTATATTAAGCGACCCTATAGTAAGATATATGGTTGCTTCTATGCGTCCTGTTATATTCTCTTGGGTCACTTTAATTTATATGTGTCCTAATATATACTCCCTCCGTCCCACTTTAAATTGGTTATTTACTTTTTCACGGTCTTCAAGGAGCATGTTTGACCGTAAATATCTCTAGTTACTTATAATAATGGTGCATAAAAAATTGATATTTAGAAAATATATATTAAGACAAATCTAACAATATCTCACATGATATATTTATTATTTTTGTATTAATTTTTATTTAGGGTCAAAGTTTACAAAGTTTGACTCTCAAAAAGTAAATAAGCAATTTAGAATGGGACAGAGGGAGTATGATGGAAACACAGACCTGAAGGAATTCTAGCATGAGATTTCGTGATGCGGATATTGAGTTGGTGTGCAAAGCGTTCCTAATCTTTTTAATCAGGGAAAGCTATCACATGGTATGAAGACTTTCCAAGTGGAAGCGATAAATCTTGGGCACGATTATCAGATTTGTTTTGGGATGCTTCTACCAGAAGCAGAAGTTCACAAAAACAATAGCAGACCAAAACAACATAGCCCAACTAAGTGATGACAGCGTTGCAGAATATCATAATAGATTCATCACTGAAAGTTTGCAGTTGCGAGATCTGTCATTCCAGTCCTTGCTGGGTGCATTACAGGGGCATGCGATCAGGAGAATTTTTTTAAGGAACTTACAAAAACATGCCCGAAAACCCAAGAGACTTACAAAATATGATCGAAAAGTATGTGAAAACTAAATATGCGAATAACCACAAGATAGAATGGGAGTGATGCGAGAAAATAATAATGGAGTATGCACAAAGAAGAGACACCTCTAACATCTACGAACCTACACAAATGGTAGCACCTTCATATAAAATATCTAGAGAATATTATTGTGCATTTCAAAAGGAACATGACAATGACATCGAGTATTGCAGGGATTTCAGAAGAAAAATAGAAGATAATCTGAGGAATGATCGTTTGAGCCAGTACAGGAGAGAAGAAGGGAGAAATAGATACAATGAGGACAATAAAGAGGGAAGCTCTATAGCTAAGAACCAAGCCCTGCCCAACACACAGGGAAAGAGCGGGAAGATGACAACAACGGTCATCATTGCTAAGATTGGAAATACAACGGTTAATAGGGTGTTCATGGATAACGGTAGCACGGCCAAAATTTTATTTTTGGATTGCTTCGATAAGTTGGGATTCAAGGGAGCTGAGTTAAAGAAGTCCACATCCTCTCTCGTAGTATTGACATGAGGAGTACAAACACCCTCGGGCAACATACAACTGCCCATTATAATAGTAAAAAATGATAGAAGTTGCACTATCATGTGTGATTTTGTGGTGATTGACGCACTAAGTCCATTTAATGCTATCATCGGTAGGTCTTGGATGAATACAACAAAGGCAATATGGTCTCCATACTATTTCGTAATGAAGTTCCCGACTCCAGCAAGAATAGCAACGATAAGAGGGAACCAGTAAACAGCCAGGCAATGCATGGTTATTGCAATGAAAGCTATAAATTATGTGAAGGAAACAAAATGGTTAACACCATTTCGGATACCAACTTTCTCAAACAATCACATCCTTCAGTAGATTTGGGAGAAGAAATCGAAGTGGTCATTCCGGATGACGAAGACACCTCTAAATGTGTCAAAATTGGAAAAAATTTCCAAACCTTGAGAAAGATAAATTTATACAAACCCTACAAAGTAAGAAACATCCACATGGAGTGTGCAGAACATGGAGGAGTTGATCCAATAATTGCTACCCACTCCCTAAATATCAGTGACTTCGTCAAACCAATCAAGCAAAAGCAACAAAGTTTCTCTAATGACAAACAGAAGGCCATCGAAGAGGAAGTAACAACATTACTCCATGCTGGAATTTTGAAGGAAGTGATCTATTCGAAATGGTTAGAAGATCCAGTAATGGGGAAAAAGGAAGACGTGGGTTAGCAAATATTCATAGACTTCACTGATCTTAATAAGGCATGCCTAAAGGACTGTTATCCTTTGCCTAAAATTGATCAGTTAGTTGAAGAAATTTCAGGATACGAGGTTCGAGCCTTCTTGGATGCGTACAAGGGATATCACCAGATATTGATGAACCGAGAAGACGTAGAAAAAATAGCCTTCATAACAAGCTTTAGAATATTTTGCTATTTAAATATTCCCCTTGTCTTAAAGAATGCGAGGGACAATGCATTCTGTAATCAAATAGGGCAAAATGTGGAGGCATGTGTTGATGACATGGTGATTAAAAGCAAAAGGATATGCAACTTCGCGCAAGATTTGAAGCAAACGTTGGATACACTAAGTGCAATTGGCATGAAGGTTAATCCCAAGAAATGCACAATTGGAGTTGGTGTAGACAAGTTCTTAGGATACAAAGTGTCCTCTAAGGGGATTGAAACAAATCCGGAAAAGATACAAGTCATAGTTAACCTTCCTCAGCCACGAACAGTTAAGGAAGTACAAATAATAATGGGATCCTTAGCATCACTTAGTCGGTTTGTTTCAAAAGCAGCTGAGAAATACTTCCCACTCTTTGAAATCTTGAACAAAGCAAAAAATTATAGCTGGACTAGTGATTGTGTGTATTTTATACACATATTTATGCATTTTTATGAGTTTGGTTTTTCCATTTTATGTGCTTGTAGTTGTGTTTTTGTGCAGGGAATCATTGGATTGTGCGCAATGGGTGAGGAGCGATACACTATACTCTTTTTCCCTTAACCGTGATTTTTTTCCCATATGGTTTTCTCGGTAAGGTTTTTAATGAGGTAGTGTGTTATAATGGAAAATGTTCTTCTTTTATCCAGAATGAAACTCAAAAGCAATTGGATCGTGCTACGAAGAATTTGGTCTCAATTGATTCATATGAAGAAGTGTAATTTAAGGAATGGAAGGCCCAATATGAAGATCAAATTAATTGGCCCAATAATAATTTCCTGTTGTTTGTTGGATTTGTAATTAGGGTTATTGTAAAATAACTATAAAGACCCATATGCCGTGGCTTTGGGAGATTGGGATCGGCCATAGCTTTTCTTCACGCCGCAACATTGTCCTTTGTGATCCTGCAGCTTTGTTTCAAGTCACCGTGCATGTGTGACATTGAATTTTCTTCCCAGCAATATTAATCACCATTATCATCTTTTCGTTTCTTTGGACCAAAAGGCGATAACGCTCGCCCGCAGCGCCCCCACATGCCCGACACCACAGGCCATGGTGGAGGAGGTAAATTCACGGTAGCCCAGCGCCAGGACCCGTTGGCGGTCACTACT
>JAULKJ010180457.1:0-23878 GCA_032355405.1 Rubia balearica
CGCTGAATTACCCAATCCCAAGAAGTGTCCTGATGTTAGACTACCCAATCATCCAATTGTCAACCGCAACCTTATGACTCCAACGCCGGCAAATGAGTAAATATTCAACAAAAAAAAATTTCCTTTTTCTCTCTTTCTCTCATTTTGCCTAGGAGCCCTTTCGGGTTTTCATCCTAACCACACATCATGTTTCTTTTGGCTCACATCTCACCCACATTTAGTCTCTCATTTTGCATAGGCCGCCCTTTCGGGGTTTCGGCTTATCCGGGCCTCAAATGTTGCCTAAATTGCCCTATCGGGTTTTCAACTTAGCGGGTTTCTTTTTATTTTTTGTTCTTTTTTCAGTTTCTATTTTTAAATTTTTTCATTTTTTCATGTTTTTCCTATCATATATTTCCCAAAAAGCTTCACATACCAAAACTAGCATGTCAAAACTACAAAAATGTCCCAAAAGCAAGAAAAAAATACATCAAAGTCTACATCCATACTACAACATATCAAAAGATCAACAGTGAATGGTAATACCCTCCCCACACTAGAATAATACATTGCCCTCAATGTATACAAAATTGGGCAAACCACAATACAGAATAAAGGGAGGAGGTACTCGAAAAGAAAATGCTCACAATCACTGATGTGAGGATGAACCACCACGTCCATAGCGCTGCTGATATGGCGCCATCCATTCCTTATTCCTCTAGCGTCTCTCCCTGCGCCACTTTGCTCCGGGATCTGGTCACGTGGTACTACTAGCTCATGCCTCCATATCCCATACTTTGGATGCGAGTTTATCAATCTCGCCATCCATATCCAATAGGCTCTGTGGAACATACAAGTTGTGCTCATAGATCATGTCGTGTAGCCAAGATATTGAATCTGCTAGAGGCTGGTGAGTTTGGTTACAACTGCCATGATCCTCCTGCATCAGATACGGCTGCTGTTGCTAAGGAGCAGGTTGTGTTGGCAAGCGAGATGTATCCTGCGACGGATCCATAGTGTAGGATAGAGAACCCTCGTCAGACAGGATCATGAGGTTGTTAAGATCCTGAATAAATCCCCGCCTACACTCCTGATCTAGCTCGATCACAAAATCCTTCACCGGGGTGTCCAACTCCGGCTTCGTAGGCTGGGGTTTTGGAAGTTTCATGAAAGGGACACCTCCAACCCCGTACAACCAATGGAAATCTCGTGGATATATGGTAGTCTTGATCAAGTAAAAGTTAACCATACGGGTCAACGTGATATGGTAAGAATTCCCCCGACCAAGTTGCTAAAGTTCATCAGGTAAGGCAATGCGCAGCTGCTCCGCGAGTAGGGTGATCATGCCTCCAAAAGAGATCTCACCTTTCTCCTTCCTCACCTCCTTCAAGACCTTCGTGACCCACATGTCTGCCCATCCTCCATATCCCTTGTCCTCGCTCGTCAACTCCCAAAGGAACCAAATCTCATCATTCTGCACATTTTTCTCCTCAGCGCGACAAAATAGAGCGGTGGAGATGAGGTGGTGCACATTGAAGTGTCGGATGGATGATGACGTTGTTCTTGTACCTTACATTCTATATCCTCCTCGTGATGGCATGCCAGAACAAAAAGCTCTCCTAAATGGTGGGAGTGTATCTCTCGGGGTCAAATTTAGACCACATCTCAGCTCCATCCCACCCGAAAGCTGCCTCGATATCCAAGAGGCTCATCTTATATGAGTGGTCATTCAGGTAAAAATGAATGAACCTCTCGCTGGGGACTCAATATCTCTCGGTATAAGCTCTGACCTTGGATAAGAACTCCAGGATATATCTCCAAAATATGGGAGCTCCTCAGGACAAGAACCCTCCCATGCTTCCTTTGTTGAGGAGGCATAGGATACATAGCAGCTTTGTCCGTGAAGCAAGTCTCCTGGATCTTCCTCGGTGATAAAACATCCCACGTCTCAGCATATGCGCTGGTGATCAGACGCAATCCCATGAATCTTTCTCAGAGAGGTTAGGGTGCAGGCTCTACTACCGGCGGAGGGGGTGGAGGTGTAACAGAAGGACCTACTCTCGCTCTGTTCTTCGGGGCCGTGTCTATTCAATACTGCAAACCACTTCAGGCACATAGGGAAATAATAGATACAATAATCCCTTGGCTATTATTTCAAAAGAAAATATTTTTACAAAATACTATGCTACTCATAACCAAAAACACTAAATCATTATAGAAATTATCAACTGTAATCAAAATGATGTAGTCAATATACTACAATCATGAGAAAGTCACTATAAAGATGCAAAATGCATGTAAGTCCATGTGCATATATTTCATTCCAATTCCAATTCTAATACTAATAATTATACTATGCCAAAATAATAAACCTATCTATCCTAAGCAAAGAGAAATCAAAGTCAAAATGTAGCCTAATTAAACTAACCTAATCAAAGTCAAACTAAACTAATCAATGCCAAACTAAAGCCAATTTTTACAATATCACAATCACAGTCAAAATTCAAAGTCTAAAGCCTAAAGTCAAAGTCACAGTCAAAATCACAGTCACCACACAAACTAATCAAACTCTAAAGCCTAAGTCAAAATCACAGCCAAAATCTATTCACATTAGCAATATTCCAATACCAAAGCCACTCCATATCACAAAAGAATTAGTTCATGACCATTCAACCAAATAACCTATTCAACAGAGTTTAGGAAAAAGTTCTTCCAAAATAACACATTCAACCCAATTCACCAATTCAATGAATTTAGCAATTGAAGAGGAAAAAGTTGAAGATTTGTACCGATTAGAAGCCTAGGATGCCTAATTAAACAAGCTCACTTAGATGTTCTAGCTTAAACAACCGGAATTTCAAAATCCCTAAAATCTAGGGTTTAGGGTACCTTGGGGATTTGGAGGAATTTGTTTGAAATTTGGTTGGGAATTGTGTTAGGGAAGCTTCCGGCCGATTTAAATGATGTTTTGCGGTCGGATTTGGTGGCTATGAGGTTGAGGAATGATGGTTGGACCGTGGTGGGATGGCGGATATTGGCTGAGAATGTTTGAGGCTTCTGGAAAATAACGGTTATGCCCATTAATTTTTTTTTCAAAAAGAACCAGCGTCGCGCTCGCGATGGGTGTGTCTCGAGTCGCGACGTTGGAGTCAATGGACTCCAGGAAGTCAAACAGATATCGTGCTCGCTACAGATCCATCGCGACTAGCGACAAATAGATACTGGGAGTTGCAAAATTTTCAAAAAACGTTTGATTCTCATCGCGAATTGACCGTCGCAACTCACGAAAGTCTATAGTGACTCACGACATACCCGTCGCGATCGCGAAAACATGTTACTAGAAGTTGAAATTCTGCCCAAAAGTTCTGATTTCCATCGCGATCGCGATCTTAACAATCGCGACTCGCGACACACGAAAATGAGTTACTGAGAGTTGGATTTTCTCCAAAAACTTTTGATTTTCATCATGATCGCGACACAACCATCGAGACTCGCAACAGAATCCTCGCGCTTGCAGAAAATTGGATCTGTAAGTTCACATTTTTCAGAAATTGGTTCTGATTTTCATTGCGAGCATGATAGAATTGTGGTGACTCGCGAACAAAAGATACTGGGAGTTGTCAAAATCTCCTGTTTATCACGACTCGCAATACATACTTCGTGACTCGAAACAGACAGAGTCTCCCATATTTACAAAATAATTTCAGAAGTTACCAACTTCCAAGCATTTCCTCCCTTATCATTTCCTTCAAAGCTTCTTCTATCCTATGCTATGGACTCCAATTGACTACAAAATCATGGAAAAACACACCGTTGAAACAAACACGGAAAAATAATGAAATGAACGACAAAAACGTAAATTGAAACATCAACGGAATGACTAAAGTAGCAATCCGGATGATCAAAACTAGTGTATTTAATGTCCTAGACACGACTCTTCTCCTTTCTTTGGTACGAGTTACATCCCTTCTTGGGGTTTACTCACAAAATGGACCGAATGGATTAGCTTCATTTCCTCTATCCTATCAAAACATGTGGGATCAACATCAACCTATATCAAAACTTTCCGCGCATAGCTTAGTGCCTCCTCATGCTTTCTCAACATAGCTAGTAGCTCACCTTTTTTTTCCATGGAAATCTCAATCGAATGAAAATTTGGGGGTTTCTCTCCTTCCCCAAGAGATGAACATTTAAGAATTTTCAGTGATGGTTTGCACTCTTCCACTGAAGTCTTCTCACGAGAAGGATGGAAATCCACCTTTATAGGCTTTACCTTCGACACATGAAGGTGTTGGAAGTTGATTTCCTATGAGGGTATTCACCATTGTTGTTTTCCTTCAAATTAGTACTAACAACATTTGCAATCAAAACATTATCTATGGAAACATTTGAGGAGCTACCATCATTGGGATAAAAAACATCTTGCTTTATATCATTAATAACATTAATAGCTTGGCAAGAATGATATTTACTAGGATGATCAATAAAATTGTGAGTGTCAAATTCCATCTTTCGCCCTTTAAATTCCATGGTTAATGTTCCCTTATTCACATCAATTATTATCCTTGAAACTTTTAAAAATGGTTTTCCTAACAAAATAGGTGTGGCACGACTATCACCCTCCATATCAACGACATAAAAAATAGCGGGGAAAATCAAAGAATCCACCTTCACCAACACATCTTTCACAATAACTTTTGGGTATGTCCTAGACTGATTAGCTAGTTGGATAACAACCCTAGTTTTGTGCAATGTACCCAGATCTAGACTTTCATACAAAGAATATGGAATTAAATTAATGGAAGCACTTAAGTCTAGCATGACATTGTTAACACATTTTCCTCCTATCTCATAAGGAATTGTAAACATTCCTGGATCATCGCATTTAAGTGGTAACTCCTCATAAAAAATGACTGGGACATATTCACTCTTTCCACTCTTCTTTTTTCTTTGCAATTTTTGTTTCCTATTGATGGTACACAACTCTTTGAAAAATTTAACATACCTAGGAATTTGATTTATAGCATTCAAGAATGGAATGTTTACCTCACATCTACGAAAGACTTCATTGATGTCTTTGTTGTTCTCCTTGGTCCTCCTATCCTTCAAGGCCTCCGAAAATGGTGGTTCCAGCTCATAGATAGGGATCTCTGCCCCTTTTGATTTCTTGCGAGGAGGTGATGAGGTTCGGGATTTGATCCCGATCTAGGCACGAAGGTCATCACCTCGATTTCTTCCCTCTCATTCATCTTCTCTTTGGCCAACTCCTCAGCCTTCTTCTTAACATCTTCTTCTTCTTTTTCAAACACCCGCTCTTCAGCAACCTTGCTTCGGGGTATTTCCACTTCCTTTCCACTCCTCAACAAGATGGTACTCACATTTTGATGAGGGTTAAGCTCCGGTTGAGAAGGAAGTTTTCCCGAATCTCTTACCTCCATTTGATTCAAGATTTGAGCCATTTGGCTCACTTAAGTCTCTAGAGTTTTGATGCTAGAGTTGTTCTTCTCTTGGTTCTTCTAGCCCTTATCCGCACATATGGTTAATTTCCCAATGGCTTGCATGATCTCATCCTTGGACATCCCCGAACTTACACCTTGATTGTGGGGCTTATCACTAACCTTTTGGTATTGAGGTTGTGGTGGCCGATATTGTTGTTGAGGAGGGAGGTAATGTTGAACATTTTGGCCACCTTGTGCATTCCCATATCAAAGATTGGGTGGACTTGGTTGGCCACATTGTAAGGTCAGTAATGGTAGCTTTCACCTCCTTGGTAGCCTTAATATCCTTGGTAACCTTGATTTTGGTACCTTTGGCCACCTTGATACCCAATAGAACTCACCTCCTCCACATAATCATCTTGCAAAGTAGGACATGCGTCCATAGGAAACTGAGAAGAGCAAATCTCGCAAGATTTCACATGAGGTTTTTCTCCGAATTACGTCATCAACGCCTTGACCGTAGAGGTGAGATTCGACACTTGATCTTCAAGTTTTACATGGTTGGAAGAAGCACTTGCATTGTCATGATTTTGCCTTCTCAAATCGGTTCTCGAGCTAAAAATTTTTGACTCTTCGGCTAGCTTCTCATAGAGCCCTATAGCTTCCCTGGAGAACTTGTTCCCAAGAGAACCATTACAATCTCCCCTCACTAGCCTTTGATCTTGATCAAGAAGACCATTATAGAAATAGTAAACCAAATCCCCGTCCGAATAACCACGATACGAACAACTAGCACGAAACTTCTTGAAACTCTCCCAAAATTCATAGAATGACTCCTCGTGCCATTGGATGATGTTGTTTATGTCCTTTTTCAAGATGGGGGATTTTGAAGCCATGAAGTATTTTGAGAGAAACTTCCGCTTCAATTCAATCCATGACGTTAGGATCCCGAGCAGAAGATAATGGATTCAATCCCTTGCGGCATCTCGCAATGAGAATGAAAATGCCTTCAACATGTACAACTCCCCATTCACTCCCTCGAGAAGCATCTCACTACAAACCATGTAAAATCAAGGAGGTGTTTGTTGGGATCTTTCCCTTGCCTAACGAGAAAGGAAAGTAGCAAGTGTATCAATCCGAACTTCAATTCAAAATGCCCATTCGCTCCAACCACCGGATAGGTGATGCACATTGGTTGGTGCTCTCTAGTGGGAACCATGACCTCCTTCAACGGAATTTGTCTCAGTGTTAGGGTGTTGAGGTCCTCCTCCCGGAACTTCCTCTTCATGATCCTCGTGATGATCCATAGAGATGGAGAGTTCCGCAAAATGGTCACTAAGAGGGTTGGTATTCTCACTTTCCAAAGAAAATCACCTAAACCTTTTCAAGTTTAATTCTAACTTGGGGTCGTAGTGTAGGGGTTCTTGTTTAGAGGATCGAGTACGAACCATACACCAAGAACTCAAACAATACGTCTCCAAGCCAACAAAGATCAAATAAAAATAAAATAAAAGTAAACTAACAAATATTCACAACTAGCACATATTCACACATAGTATGCTCAAACACTTAAAAATATATGCCTCTTCCTCGGCAGCAATGCCAAAATTTGGGAGTCAAAGTTGTACCTCTTAAAGTTACTATTTTAAGCCCTAAATGCTTCTTAAATACAATTAAGTAGATAATGGAAAATCGGGATCGTACACAAAGAAGAAGAATTTTCCCAAGGGTTTTTACATATAACGGTGAATACTACGCTAGATAGGCATATACATAAGCTTGTAAAGGGGGGGTGGTGGATTGGTTTTTCTAAGCTATCAATTTAACGACAAGTTAAACTAGCAAACAAGGTAAATCTACTAATTAAGCAATAACAACTATGAAGAGTTTAAACACAGATTACGGGACCTTGAGCGCAATTGATTTCTACTTCTAAACCTCTCATCTATCATAGAACATACAACCTATTCAATACCTTTAATACTTGTTGTGGGGATAAATCTTCTATCCTTCTTTGATAGTAGTTTACAAGAGTGAATTTGATATCTCTCGCTAAACCTCACTAATAACCTCTTTAGTCGATAAACGCCTAAAGGTATCCCAATAGCGGTATTAAGCACGAAGAATCAATAGGCTTGGTAGCACGTATAAACACTACACCGTGTCTAAGCATTGAACCAATTCATGCATTTATACAAGATTGGCCAAGAACGTTCAACGTTCATAAACTTCTCCTATTTGCTACCCAGAACAAACATGATAAAGAATTCGACATTATCACATTTATCTAGCATTCATCAAATCACTAACCATATAAGAAGCTCCAACTCATACTTTTGGATTTCATATCAAAAGAAAGGAGAATTAGCAATTTTCTCCAAACCCTAACAAGTAATCATACAAGAAATTCATATACTCAAACTTCCAATACTATTAACGTATTCAACAACAAAATTCAAGCACAATAAATGCATAATAGCAAAGTATTAACTAGCTTCATACAAAGTTCTCAATACATGGGCTTGGAAGTCTTAATCAATTGCTCTCAAGACTAAATTTAGCTACTGGAATCCATACTAAATAATAATAGTAATTCAAACGTGAAATCAAGAAGAAAGCAAGATGAAAATGGAAGAAAAACTAGGGTTTTTGCGTTTAGAATCGGGAGAAAAAAGTTTTTGGAAAGGGGAGAAGATAAGTGAGTATTTATAGTCCAAAAAGTAGATCTGGGCAGAGGACCATTGCGACTCACGACGCGCGGAGTAGGCTGCCTTCAAATGTCGTCTTCTTTTTTTGTCTAGGTGTAGTTTTGTCCTCCTCCCTGCTTCAGGTCTTCAAGGTCTTCATTGTATTCAAAATGGAGTTTTCATGGTCATCAAATATTTCAACGATTATCTCGTCTCATAAAATCCGTATTAAAAGTGATAAGAGCGTTAAAGTCGCTTTTAACTCTAGTAATAGAATTTCAATGTAAAATGGAGCATTCAAAGTGCGAAAGCATACCAAAATGATTATAGGGGGTCACAAAATCATAGTATAAAATGGGCATATCAATAGCATGCAATTCCTATTAAATTAGAGCATGCAATTTCTAATCAAAGGAGGCTTGCGTATTTGATCAACGAAAAAAACATACTGAATGTAATAACGTAAATTTCGGAGAGACCATGCAAATTTCCAGGCAAACAGAATCAGGCATCAAACTAGAAAGATAGGCCATGAGATTGCTAGATGCAGGATTCTAAATCCGGAGCTTATCCCAAAATCCAGGACAAAACACACCTTCAAACCTGTTAGCAATACTATGATCCCACAACATAACTCTGGCATATCTACATCACAAAAACTACAGGAGGTGGACAATCAGTTCAAACCCATTTCTAATCCACAGCTTAAGGTCCACACCCCTACTTTTATTGCTCTTAACCAGACCCCTGTTGCAAAGGTATTGAACATGGACCAGAATAAGACACCTAACCAAGAAATTACAATCCCTGTCAACAAAACGTCCCAATACACAAATGATATGGTACTGAACCGACCCACTACAGTTCAAACAGCCAAAATGGTACTGACCGAACAGGGGAGTAAAGGTTATAAACTAGCTGATTTTGAAAGGTCCGGACAACTCTCCAATTCAGCAATAAAGACCCTCAGATGCCTAACACGACAGGATTATTCGATTGCCTTGCCAATCAGGATCATCATCTCTAGTGAAGATATATGCAAAAGACGACCAGGTATTGGCCTTCAGTTCTAATTTTGATACTGAACAACTATCCCCTTCTCTTATCTCTAGCCCTCAAAGCAGGAACAAGTTCAGTATTCTTGGACAAACGGTGGATATGGACTTGGGGGATATGGCTGACTCAAGTTCTCAAGTGCGACTGGTGGACTAGGTAAGTAAAATCTCCCCCATAACTGTTAATATAGATCACCCTAAAACAAGGAAAATAACTCTTTTTAACAAATTAAACAAGATGAACCTGCGTTCTACTTCAAAAGGCAAAAATTCAGATTCTCCATGATTGATATGACCATTAACATTAGATCCTTGATCTGAAACCTTAGGGGCCTGCAAACCTCCCTTGTAAGACTTAAAAAAATTGTTAGCATACATAGAATTCAGATCCAGTGTGTCCTGGAACCGAAGCATACTCATGACCAGATTGAATCTTACAGGTTAAAACTCAATTTTCATCATGCATTTAGCTCTCAAACAAACAATATCTGGCTATTCTGGAATGATATTTTCCAAATCCTGATTACAATTCTGCATACACAATTTGTGGCTACTAGAATCACCATACCTTCCATTAACAATGACATGGAAGCTGTCTTTATACATGCCTCCACTAATAGAATGGATAGGAAATCCCTGTGGAAAGATTTGAATGGGATTAATGCATCTAATATACTGTTTATAAGGGATTTTAATGCTCTTACCACAATTCACGAATATAAAGGGCCAAACAAATAGAATCTTAGAAGCATTAGGGATTTTGTACGTTTCATAACCCAAAATAATTTAAGCCATATATTTTCAGAGGGTATTGAATTTACTTGGTCCAACGGTAGGACTATACCCACCATTGAAAGACTAGACAGGTGTATAGCTGATAGTGTATGGCTTCAAAAATTTCCCAACAACTCTATGTAAACCCTAAACAAGCTGACTTCAGATCATTTCCCTCTTCTCCTTACCATTGGTAGTACCTTACCGTCCCAACCAAAACCATTTAGGTTCCTTGATGTATGGACTACTAGAACAGACCTCTAGCATGTCATCCAACATAGTTAGAACCAACCATTACAGGAAAATGGAATGAAGAAGCTTTCCATTAAGCTTAAGAGACTAAAAGTGGAACTTAAAAAATGGAATAGGGAGAAATTCGGTGATATAAATGAGAACATTAGGACAGTGGAGGAAGTGGTGAGATTGCAAGAAATAACCTATGAGATCAGTAACTCCGAACGGGACCTTATTGATCTTAAATATAAGAAAGACCTTCTTTTAAAAGCTTTAAATGAAGAAATTTTATTTTGGAAGCAAAAGGCTAAACTTAAGTGGTTACAACTTGGTGATGAAAATACTAAATTCTTCCATGCTGCAGTTAAGCAAAGAAGAATTAAGCAAAACATCTCAAAAATTCAAACGTCTTTAGGTCAGTGGACAAATAACTCTCTTGAAATTGAAAATGAGGCCATTCATTGTTATAAGGAATTGCTACAGGAAGATGAAAACCAGGACTCTAACCAATTCATGGGACACTTCTTAGCACAAATTCCAAATTTAATAACACCTGACGAAAATAACATGCTGTTAAGAGAACCATCAATTGGGGAATTAAGAAATATTGTCAAATATTTGAACCAGAATGGAACACCTGGTCTGGATGGATATACTGCCTCCTTTTTTACACACTATTAGCACGTAATAGCTCCAGAAGTTCTCAAAGCAACAATGGAGTTTATGAAGGGTGCTACCATTCCACCGGGTATTTCAAGTACATGGATTTGTTTAATTCCAAAAAAAAAAGACACACATGTAACCTTCTCAGATTATAGACCCATTTCTCTATCAAATTTTACAAATAAAATTTTCTCAAAACTTCTGGTTTCAAGACTTTATGAATTTATGCCTAGGCTTATCTCATCTCAGCAAACTGCTTTCATCAAAGGGAAATAGATTGCTGATAATGTCATATACCTAGAAGAAATGATAAGGTTTTTAAATAATAAAAAGGGGTCACCTAACTGCATACTAAAACTAGACTTAGCTAAAGCTTTTGATAGAGTTAGATGGTCATTCTTATCTGCTGTACGTAGGAGGTTTGGATTTCATTCTCGTTTTATTGACATTATCATATCCAACCTAGAATCTCCTTGGTTTTCGATCTTAATCAATGGAAAAGCAGCAGGTTTTTCAAGCTTTCAAGAGGTATAAAACAGGAAGATCCCCTATCTTCACTTCTCTTTAATATCTTTACTGAAGCATTTGCCAGAAGCCCGCATTTTTGTTTCCAAACAAGGAAGTTAAAATATTTTGATTTACCTGTAAATTCAATTTCTACTTCTCACCTTAACTATGCAGATGACACTGTGCTTTTCTTCAAGGCAACTAAGACAACTTTGGTAAGATTAAAGGCTTTCCTAGTAGTATTTGAAAAGACTACAAGGAAGAAAATCAATTTAACAAGAGCAACTTTTACCTGAGTAACCATGCTAATATGGCACAACGTCATTTGATTAGAAAAGGGCTTCAAATGTTTCTAGTGACATTACCTTTTACATATCTTGGATGCCCAATCTAAACAGGTAGGACAAAGACAATCCATTTTCAACCTCTTTTAGAAACGTATGATAAAAGGCTATTAGATTGGAAGAACAAATGGTTGAGTATGGCTGGTAGGCTGATCTTAATAAAAGCTATAATGTTTTCCATACCTCAACATCTCTGGGCAGTTATGGAACCCCCAAAAAATGTCATTACACTGCTTAAGAGAAAGATCACAAAGTTTTTTTTGGGGAGAATCGGAATATGGTAATAAAAAGTTTTGGATTAGTCTAGATAAAATGTGCTATACATTGAATCAAAATGGACTAGGTCTTCGGAGATTTAGGAATATCATATAGACACATTTCTATCAAACTTTGGTGGAAGTTTCAGCACGGAATCACACCATGGGCGCAATTTTTATGGTCCTTACTCCAGAATTCGCGAACCTCTCAAAACTGGAAAATGATCACAAAAGTTGACCCCATAGCTAAATCAAATTCATGAGTTCTTCATGGTGATGGTTTCACCAATTTTTTAACCTCAAACTGGATGGGTCGGGGTCCAATTAAAGATTACATTGAAACGGATGCTATACCGTCACATATTACAATTGCTAATTTCATTGACAATAAGCATCTTTATTTGCCTCATCTATCACATCTCCCCTCTGATATTATTCTTTTTTTGCAGGCAGCTCAAATAAACACCCAACGGCAGGATAGACTCATTTGGAAACCCTCAATCACGGGAAACTTCACTTTCAAAAGGGCTTACAATGCAATCTCACAAAAGAGAAGGAATTTGTGTGCACTAAGATAGGTTTGGAACCCTAAACTACCAAAAAAGTTTCAGTTTTCATATGGATATTGGTTAATGTTGTGTTGCCCTTTGATGACATACTTGTCTTCTCTAACATACAACTAGCCTCTAAATGCCCCATATGTTTTAACTCAGACTCTCTTTCTCATTTTTTCAATTCATGCACACTATCTGTCGATTTGTGGAATTGGATGGATGGCTGCTTAGGTATTAAAACGCCACAGTTTGAGTCAATTTTTGAGAGGCTAACCTTTTAATGGACATTTAAATCCTCAACTAGAATCAACAGGGCTTTATCTTCTATCATGCCATCACTAGTTTGTTGGAATCTCTGGAAAGCTATAAATGACATGATCTTCGATAGTAAAAACCACGGATGACAAATATAATAAGCTGATCAAGGATGCCCTATATCTAGCTTTGTATAACAAGTTATCTATGGACTATGGTAATAGAACAGAGGACCAACAATGGCACATCCTGGGTCTTATACCAAAACTAAGGCCTCCACCTAAGCCACGCATAACTATTGTTTCTTGGATAAAGCCACAACTTTATGACAAGATGAATGTTGACGCCTCATGGAATAGCAGGGATCCTTACAGTGGGATAGGTTTAGTAGCTAAAATAAGGAAGGTAACTTGATAAGGGCTTGTGCTAAAACAGTTAGGGCACATTCTAGTCTACATGCTGAGTTATTAGCATTACTGGAAGGTTTCAGATTCGTGGAATACTTGGGGTTAAATTGTTTCACTTTAGAAACTGATTGTCTACAAGCCTTGGATGTAATAAGGACTCCACTAAAAGCTCCTTGGCCTATTTATGTTACTGCATCTAATCTGAACACGTTACTTGCATGTACACACATTTCACACACCCTTAGAGAGGGTAATCTCGTCGCAGATTTTCTTTCTAAATCCTCGTCAAAGGATTTTGCTAACTCTGCTATATTCTCATTTAATGAGCTGGACAAAAGAGCGCATGGACTTTTAGTTCTTGATTCGAACGCATTTCCAGCATTAAGAATGGAAGGTACGGCACAGGTTTAAATCGAAATGGATGCTACTCATTATATCTTTTCATTTGTGCAGATTTCGAATACGTCACTCAATCATATTTTGGAAGCATGCAACTGCATTTGGTTCATACTGGCGGAAAATACTTGGATGTTTCATCAAAGGAGAACCTTTGGGTTACACAGAGAAAGGGGGAACTGCACTGCTCAGTTCTTTGCTTCCCCTCTTTCTGGAAAACAACCTCGAATCAAATTGGCAAGCCTGGCCGGTTTGATCGCACTAACACATGGGGTGGAGGTGCATTAACCGGAATCGCTTACAATTTTTATTCGAAGGTTACTCATCATTCTGAAAAGACGTGTTGCTTTTCTTATTCCGGGTCTAGAAGCGTTGGCAACTGTATTTTGATTCTTTTTGGGATGCTGTAACTTACTCAACTCATTTTGTTTTTGGATTGGGGATCCTAATAAAACTCCCTCCCATTCATATGGGTTTAATAAAAAAAAAAGAAATTCAGTTTGACAATTTTCGAAGAAAGCCTGCAGCTTTCGCCATGCAATGCAAATTTTCAAATAACACCACATGCAATTTCGAATTGCGTTATGCATGCAAAAACTTTCGGCACTAATCCAAATTGTTCTAACAAACTAGTGCTTGCAATATTTGAGTCAATATATCTTTAACAAATTTCAGTCGTTTCAAAACTGTTGGACATTATGTTGATTTTATCATGCAAAAATTAAATAATAAAAATTGAACGAGCAATTTACATGTGGAAAAATAATAAACTTTTATCAATTTTTTTGGCATATAATCGGAATGTTTAAATTATGAATGATTGAAGCATGTGCGATAAATATATCATGTTTCAAGCAATAACAAAGTCATAGAGTTACGAGTAAACTCGCTGCACTTGAAACGAATGAGTTCCGTCGTGCACATCGTTCCTTAGGGTTAAACCATTGAAAGTGACGATTAACACATAAGAGTTGTCTCGGATTCACGCAAGACCCGAAGGTCTATCACCGACAAAGCAACGGACAGAAACTTTGAGTGAGAAAGAAAGAAATTAGACTGGAGAGACTTGAGAATGGTGCGAGTTTCCTGACTGACTTAGAGACTATATTTATACTACTCTTAAGAGACCCTAATCATGGAAACGTGATATTATGATTTTCTGTAATTAGAGAAAATATTCTCCAATCACCAACTCATTGAATCCGAGAACATTCCAAGAATACTCAAATTAAATTTGCTGGAAATGGAAGAAATATATGCGCAATATTCTTTAGCGTATTAAACATGGTAAGCCGCGTATTCATTTCAGAATAGATATCGCAGAAAATATGAAATATTTTCGTTCTTATATCTTAAGAATTACACAAAAGTAATTCCATATATATTATGCGGTTTGGCGTTCTAGAAACTTCCACGCGGTCCATATGCATTTTAGATAGTCCAGAGAAAAATTAATCTGGGCCAATTTTCGCCCATTTTTTCTCTTTTTCAAGTGTGACATTTCGAGTATCCATATCTCATTCACGCTTGATCCATTTTGAGAATTTAAATAGTCAATTTTATAATACTCGGAGAACCCAAAAATGACATCCACCGACCTTTAAATTGGTTTAGGCCTCACTCAAAACTATGCTTAAAAGTTCATAGTTGTCTGTACATCTATATTCTGTTTGGATGAGTTGTTGCCTCAGCTATGCATAGTTCTATGTGGAGTTACGATTAAATTTGAAGTTTATGTGTTTGCATTTTGTTACGAATCTCGGTTGCTGATCATCTATTTGATTATTATCGTTATATATTGTTTAAAGTGTTTTTATGCTATATATTGATGTTCTATACATTTTGATAGTTTGAAGTTTTCAATATTGATGTTAGTTATGGTATTGCATTTCTAAGCTTGATTATCAATTGTTTAATGAATGAGTCATCTATTTTATTATCATCGTTAGTTTATTGTTTTAAATTGTTTGTGCTACTATATGTTGATGTTAATTGTTTGCATTTTGTTAGTTTATCATTAGTTTTTGTTATTGCTAGTGTCCTCAAGCTGGTGGATCATTTCCTCCCTTTATGTGCCAATAGGTTCTGATTAGGCTTCTATTAGTTTGATGTTTTGATTTATTTTTTTTTCAATTGCTTATTCATTTTCTATTAGTGCTTATTCAAACGTTAAAGAATTCAGAGAAAAAAATACTACTAGTAATTGGAATAGTACGGTTTTAAAGTTTCAGTTTATCTTGTTATTTTAAAAAAATTGTATCTCTATTTTGATGTATCAGTATTTTCTATAGCTGAGATGGTCAAATGGTTCCAAAAAAGTGGTAGTAAATCTACTGAATATAAACATGCGAAAGTTGGTGGATCTTCTGCAAAAGGTTTGAAATATTGATTTTGTTTTTGACTCTTACTATTTGTTGGTTTACCTT
Source organism: Rubia balearica (assembly GCA_032355405.1). Taxonomy (NCBI): domain Eukaryota; kingdom Viridiplantae; phylum Streptophyta; class Magnoliopsida; order Gentianales; family Rubiaceae; genus Rubia; species Rubia balearica. The sequence continues at coordinate 15,977 of JAULKJ010180457.1, forward strand.
TTATATTTATTGATTTTTTGGAATTGATACTGCTAGGATCAAAGGTTCTAATCAATAATCCCCCAGTTTCAACATTTTTAAAAGAATCTAACTAGACTTTATGATTATAATTTATTATTATATTTATACTATTGGTTCGGCTATTTAATTCATTAGTTGATCTCTTTTAAAAAATTAAATTGATAAGGATGATGTTGTTGATGGGGCAGTGTAATTCAAATTGATAATTTTTAGCATATTTTGTTCATCTTCTTGTATAAGTAGTTTTGGTATTTCACGTGTTTCTTTGCTATATTATATAGTTGTTGTTGTGGCCGTGATGAATGATCCCTAGTTTCAACATGTGAAAAAAAATTGGTTAGATTTTGTGATTATAATTTCTTCTTATATTTATACTGTTAGTTCGTCTATTTATTAATTAGTTTATCTCTTCTAAAAACTTAAATTAATAAAAATGATGATGATGTTGAGGAAATTGTAATTCAAAGTGGTATTTTTTGCCTAATTTATTCTATTTTAATTATTATTTTTAGCTTTGATGTTTCATGTGATTTTTTGTGATGTTATAGTTGTTATTGAGGTCGTGATGAATGATCTCACAGTTTCGACATTTCAAAAAGATTATGATATCAATCTCCTTGCAAAAACTCTGAATTGCGAAATTAAATCTTTGACAAAACAAGGGAACTCAAAAAACCCTAGTATGCCGTACGAAATTCAAGAGTCTAGTCTTCGGGGTGCTCTCAATCTCGACTTGCTCATTAACTAGCCCGCATGATTAGTTCACAAGGTTATTGATACTTAATTAACCGGACGATTAAGCAACAATGAAAATAGCTCGTAAGCGCAGAAATTTATCTCAAAATTCTGAATAAATGGTTGATAAAAAGTGAAGAACAACTCGGCCAACCCCCTCTATTTATAGGGTAGATTTCGGCCTAAAATCCTAATCACAAATGGAAGTTGAATCGACATATAGCAGTTTTAAGAAATTAAAACCATATATAACTAGAACTCCTAAAATAAATGGTAATCTACTCGAATTCTTCTCCAAGCAATCTTGAAGAATATTACCTTATCTAATATTACCAAATCTATGTTTAATCCAAATAAAAATCAATATTTTCTGAAACGCTAATGGAATGGGTAAAAAATACTGGACTGATTACGAAAATAACTCTTCAAAAAGCCCACATGGCCGAGCTATGAACCAAAATAAAATAATGTTACAGTAGTTTACAAAGATCACACTAGCTCGTCAAAAAACCCAGTGGGAAAAAAGAGCATAGTGTTCTTCACGATATCTTCAGTTAATTGACAAGATTAAATAATTAATCCATGCCCTAACAGATTTATTCTTGAGTTCTTCATCATAAATTTGATCAATCAAAGAATTCAATGCAGCATCTCTAAGCTTCTTTCTTGACATTGTCATCGGTCCAACCATGTCACTTAGAGGATCCCGAACATAACCCTTGAATGTTTGATCAAGCCATCATTTATGGTGGTAGTCGTCCTGGCATCTCTATCAGATTATGATCAGATGCTATTATTATGTGTTCTTCTTATGTATATGTTGTTAGTTCAGAAATTTGGTTTATTAGTTTGTATTTTCGAAACAAAAATTGAAAAAGATGCTGCTGCTGATGATAGTGTAGTCGAAATTGGTAATTTTTAGCATAATTTTGGCTCTTTGTTTTGTATCATTAGCTAAGTTATTAGAATAAAATATAATAGTTTGTGGATGAAGAGGCTGCAACACCAAAATATGTCATCTTTGAACTGTTGAATAATGAATAACTAGTGGGAAATTCTGGAGTGTACACAACTATTGGAATGAAGCATTTGGTTGGCAATCCAGGAGACCAACAATTGGGCAGCCCCCGATGAAATGAGACAAAGTTGTTTGCAAGAAGTTACTAAAGTAAAAATAAGAAGTAGATGGGACTTGTGATGTAATTTAAAGATTTGGTTTGATAATATTTGAATGATGACAAATTTTAGATTTTGTTAATTCTGAATGTTGAATTTGTTCAATCTTAATGTATTATATAACTTGTAGTTTTTATGACAAATTCTGAATTGGGTTAGTTCGGCATTTATCTATTTTTTTGATTGTTTAATGGTTTAGTTTGTTGTTCAAGTTTTATAATTTCTCTTGGCAATGCTATTTGGGTCTTTAATTTTTAGTTTGACAAATTGAATACTTTTCTGATGTTTAGTTCATATATCTTTTTCTTTAGTTCATTGATTAAGTTTGAGTTTACTGATTTGAATTAGTCTTTTAGTTCAGAATGTTGTTTTAGTTTTACTAGTCATGGTTGTGATTTGTTTGTTGTTTTAAAATTTTAGTTCAGCTATTTAGTTATTTAGTTTGAGCATTACAAATTTTATAGCCATGTGATGTGGTTTACTCCGTGTTCTTCATATTTTAATTTTTTACGGTAACTTTAGTTTATGAATATATGCATTTAGTTCATTTATTAGAATCATTAGTTTAAATATGTTGCTTGTTGGGGTTTACTAATTGACTAAATTGTTGTTTTGGTCCCAACATATATTGAAATATCATCTTTTGGTCCCCACTGGCAAAACCTCGCATCCAGCATTCAACAAACACAAATTGATTTTTTTAGTCCCCAATAATAGATTTCGTTGGTTTTCAGATAATGTTTAGCCACATTTAAGTGAAAAGACACTTTTGCAATTAAACCCCTCACCTTCTGTAGAGTTTTTGTAAATGATTCCATATCTAGAATATTTGTGTATTGAACCCATAATTTGATAGAGAATTTTTAATTAGTAAAATTATGAAAATACCGTTGACCATATCACAAAATAATTCCGCTTTACCTAACAACTACCTTTGGGGACCAAACAAATCGATTTGAATTTGTTGAATGCTGAATGTACACGGTTTTGCCATTGAGGACCAAAAGATGGTAGTGCAACATATGTTGTGGACAAAAAAATAATTTAGTTATGCAAATTTGAACATTATTTTACTTTAATGCGTAAAAAATATTAATCTAATTACAATATAAAATTGAATCTCATAGGTATTGACCACTTGTTGCTTTGACAATCTCTCTATTACTTGTTGAGCATCCCTTCCTTTAATCTCCATCATGCTCAACCTTTGAAGTAATTAAGATGATTTTGACAAGTCGCTCAAACTGAGTCAAAATCGGTTCTTGCAAATATGTATCGTTTATAAACTACAACTAATAACATATACAAACTCATTTGATCAACTGTTTATGTAGTTTGTTCGTGCCTTTGAGGGCTTAATTCAGTTATTCTAACTAGTAGTATGGACATTGATGAATCTAACACACAATATCTCACGTGTTCAAGCATTTATATCGGGTATATATCAAGTTTCTTCAGACATCAGCAAACCTAAGATATCAAACTCCTCACAACATATTCATCTAATTACATCTAGACTTTGATGATTAATTTATTATTTTATAAACACATTAGTTCACGAGTTTAAAAAAATTCATTGGGTACATAACATCTTATTTCAAACATTTTTGCAAAAAATAAAATATCAAATTCTTCATAAAAACATTCATCTAATGAAATCTAGACCTTAATGATTCATGAAGAAATAGATAAACAAATATCTTCTTGTGTTTAGTCATTTTTATAGTGTATATATTCTCTTATTTCAGACATTTCAACAAAGTATAAAATAGCAAGTTCTTCATAAAAACATTCATCTTATAAAATTCTAGTCATTGATGAATCATCTTGCAATTTTTATGTTATTATTTTATGTATCTATGCAGTTACATCGTGTATGTAACATACTACCTCAGACATTTCATCAAATTTTAAAATATCAAACCCTTCTTAAGAAAATTCATCTAATCAAATCCCCGACCTTGATGAATCATTTAGAAAAATATGAACACATTAATTCATGTGTTCATGTTGTTAGATCGTGTATTTAACATAGAGTATCTAATCAAATTCATATATTCCAGAAAATTTTAAAATACCAAAATCTTTTGAACAAAATGCATCTAATTAAATTCCAAACTTTCACTATTCAGCTAGCAAAAATTGATCAAATAACTTCCCATATTCATGCTATTATATTGTACATATTACTTCATATGATCCAAAAAATGTAAAAATACCAAAATTTTCTTAACAAAATGCATACGATCAAATTCCATACCTTAGCGAAGCAGCTTATAAACATTTACCTCATGTGTTCATGCAATTACATCGCGTTTTCAACATAATACTCCATAAAATTTTAAAACACCAAAATATTCTTAACAAAAACCATTAATTTGAATTCCAGACGTTGACGAATTATCTAATAAAATATGAATACGTTACTTTACGTGCTCATGCTATTACATCGTGTGTTTAACATTATACTTCATATGTTCCAATAAATTTAAAAACACCAAAATATTCTTAACATTTAATCGAATTCTAAACCTTGGAGAATTATTTAACAGAATATGAACATAGTACATCATGTGTTCATGCAATTACTTAGTGTGTTTAACATAATACTTCAAAATTCTAGAAAATTTAATAACACCAAAATCTTCTTTAACAAAATTCATTTAATTGAATTCTAGATCTGGCGAATAATCTAACAAAATATGAACACGTAATTTCAAATGTTCATACGGTTACTTTATGTGTATAGCTATATTTAGGTAATCAAATCCAAACCTTGATGTAAACTTGTTGAATTTTCAGTTTCAACATATTCGTTGTTTTCTCCTATATACAAATAATTTCAGTTCCTTTAATTGCTTCGTTTTCCATCGATTATAACAACATAAAATTCATTTATGAGGTTTCTCAAAATTTTTGCTATTTTGAATGGAAACTGTGATTTGAAACTGTAAATTTCATATTATCTCGATTATTTCACCATCGCAGATCGTACAATCTTTTAAACATGGGCTTATACCATAACAATACACAAAAATGCAGATTTGACGCAATCAGAATATCAAAGAGATTCACAAGCACGAATCTTGAAAAACAATTAAGCACTGCAAGCACAAACCTTAGGTTTTGGTTCTGGAGTCCACCAGGGAGAAAAATAATCTCGAAAATAGTATTATGAATGATTAAAAATATATGAATAATACAAGAGGTCTTTAAATGCTAAAAATAAATCCTGGAATAATAAAAAAGAAAATTCAAAATTATTTCCAAAAAAAAAAAACTCAAAACAATAAAATTGTCATTTTGAGGCCTTAAATGGAAAAATGGACCACTATTCTAACTCCGAATGCATCCGACCTCGCCTAATTCTAACTTCAAATGGTTCCAACATATTTGGCCTCAAATGTCAAGATGGTTCCAACGCGTCCGGCCTCGCCTGATTCTGTCTTCGAACACAAAAATTATGTTCAAAACCGTATCGAACCTTTACGGCAATCCATCGCTTCTTCAATCTTCACCGCCACTCAACCTACATCAATTATTTAGAGCAAAACTCACAGATCTGGCACAAATTCGTGCAAAAATGTAGATTCGCAAATCTGAGCTTAATACGGTGATTTGCAGAGATTTGATTAGCGAGTTGCGAGTTTCAATCTGGTGTTATAGTATCAACGATTTCATTTATTTCATTATTCCTTTGCAAAATTCTGAGCTCCGTCCAAATTTGCCAAAAATTACAGATATGCAAAATTTTGAGCTCAATTGCTTCGATCCAGCGATTTGCTGTGTTTGATTAATGATTGGTGAGTTTGAACATAGAGTTTGAACATAGAGTTTGAAGCTTCGATTCGAAGATTCGATCGGATTGAATATCAAAAGGATTGAAATTCCTTGATATTGGGGACTTTCTTCAAAAAATGTGGCCATAATATGGCAGTTATTTCATACCCAAATTTGGACCCAAAATTGTGTTATAACCCGGTTTCTAGGCCCATTTTCAGCCTCGTTGATATTGGGGATTGAAATTCATTGATATTTCAAAAGGAATTAAATTCCTTGATATTTCAAGAGGAATTAAATTCCTTGATATTGGGGATTTTCTTTCCAACAATGTTGCCAAAATATGGCAATTATTTCATGCCCAAAATTTGACCCAGAATTGTGTTATAACCTGGTTTTCATACCCATTTTTCCAGCCTCATTTTTTGGAAATTGCAATTTGGTCCCTATTTTCATCCCTGTTTATAATAATTGTAGTCGGATCTCTCGTCTCACCATATGCTATGATAAGATTATCTCATAGGATATTTTCTCCAACTATTATTAGTTCACTATCACATAAACCCGCCCTCTAGCACCAGTTTTTCTAGGGGGCTGGCATTGATGTTTCTGGGTTTTGAAAATCGGTGTCTAAGTAGGGGGTGAAATAGTTCTCAAAAACCATTGTCCCTCTTGGCACCATTTTTTCAGAACTGATTTTCAAATATTGGTGTGATTAGAACGCCGATTATTTTTGGGAACCAAATCTCAAAAACTGGAGCCAATATATAAGCAGTTTTTTTTTTCAGGCTTTGGTATGGTGCCCTGAAATTTTTTATAAATTTTAAAAAATTTCCTTCTTATGTATGTAGTTGCACGAGGGTGCGTTCATAGAAAGGGAAAAAGATCCAGGATCTCAAGTTTTCAAAAATGATGCTACATTCTCAAAATAAATAAATAATGCTACACTACTACATAAATGAGCTAGTACTTTAATAAGTCTCAACCTCGATGGTACTTTGTTACGCAAATGAGCTACAATATTTGTAAGTCTCAATATCATTATTAATCAGTAAGCCTCAATATAAAATTTTCTTTGTACAGTTCATTTGAAATTAAAGTGTGTATGCATATACCAGTAAGTCTCAATATCACTATTAATTAATTAATAAGTCTCAATATAATTTTATTTCTTTGTACAGGTCATTTGAATTTTTTTTAAGGTGAAACTACCATAAGAGGTAGAGGGATATGTATTGGCTTCCCCAAGCCTAAATAGACAAAACATAAATAAAGAAGCCGGGTGGCTACGTTTAAGTATAGGAATCCCTATGGATTAGAGTTTCGAGCTCATGAGCCAACTCTAGTTGCCTCCAAAAGAATAATCATTAAGAAACTAGAGTATGGCTAAGTTACATTTAGTAGCCTGTCAGAATTGCAAAAGAATCAGCTAAGCAACCAGTAGCCTCCAAACAGGTTAGAGAATCATCAAAATGAAACTCAAGTATGTCAAAAGGAGTAGCCACCCGGCTCAAGTAAAATCTACACATCAAATAAAAAAAATAAAAATAAAAATTGATAAATATCAAATATGAATATGAATATTAAAATCTACACATTCAATGTAAAAGAAAACACTAAAATGAACCTCAAAATAAATAGTTAATGCATAAAGTAAAATACACATCAAATTTAAATATTTAAAAATTAATTAAATACAATAAAATTATACAATATATTTTAAACAACAAGTTGAAAAAATAACACATCAATTAAAGTGAAAATTAAAAATTAGGATGTAAAATATCACAAACTAGTGTCAAAATAAGTAAATTGTGAAAATTTTCAACATATAAACACAAGATTTACATTAAAAAATTAAGATTTAACTTCTTCTTTTTTGGAACGAAATTACTTTTTTCATTACCAAAACTGCAAAAATGCTCTTTACATAATCGACCTCCTTTTTACCTTACTCTCCTATTATAAACTGTACACATTTTTCTCTAAGTTCGGGTCTCATCCAAACTCTATAGACTACACAATCTATGACATTCTGTACTATCTCCTTCTCCTTTACTTCTTGCTTGAAAACGTTCTCATTCCCCCTCTTCTATATACTCTCTCCGTTCAACTATCATTGACACACTTTCCATTTAAAGATGTTCATTTTAGTTTGGCACATTCCAAATATAGAATGGTTTAAGGAAA